>JBBPRA010000139.1:0-52314 GCA_038092775.1 Boletus rubescentipes | reverse complement strand
GGTGTTCCTCACTGTTTGTGAGCAGATAGGGGTGGGGATGATGGAATTGATGAAATGGGTTGCCTGAACTGCATTGTTGGCCCTCCCAGTAAGGATTTGTTGGACAATAGCACATTTGTTGATAGGTGAAAGTTTGGAAGGACGGCCACCAAGATGGTTTTTTTTCTCTGGGTGGATTTCCTGCAGCACCCTAGCCACCAATTTTTTGACAGGAAAGATCAAGAGAAGCAAGAGAGATGATGTTGTCTCTTTGAGCAGCAAAGAGGTGTTTCGTGGTGGAAATAAGGGAATTTAGTTGTGATGGTAGGGTTTATATATGCTGTATAATAATTCATTACATAACTGTGACATAATACTTCCTTTACATAAGGTATGTAAGCATCTTACAGCATTCTAGGGTCTAATGTATATGATGAAAACTTAAAGTCAAAGAACTGTCCCAATGAGTTGTCATTTTGATATGGCTGCTATTTGGCCAAATCTCAACCGAATTCTCTGCTTCTTGGGTCAGTAGAAAGCCAAGAGCGAGTACATTATTTCATACACTCATAGATTTGGATGAGGTTAGGGTCCTATCACAGAGTATTGAGTTTAGTGCAAAACATCCAAACATTGGGACAGTTTTTTAAGCCACTGTAGAGTGTGTGCATGTTTGTATCAGATCTACAAATATTGTCTAGGGCAGGCATAGCAGAACTGAATAACATGATGCAACCACATGGTGGTAGCAGAATGGAAGAGAAGCATAACATGAGGAAGTCACATGTGTGTAGCAGCATAGTCATGCACAGCACAGAAATGAACTGTCAAGAATAAAGTTAGGTTTAATAGAACAAGGTTCGCCATGAGACAAACATGTGTTTGTGAAATGGTAAAGAGTGTGAGATAAGTGAGTTCCCTTGGGGAAATCTCCTCATGGTTCGAAGTCTGAAAAGATCAGATAAGATAAGGGAAAAGAGAAAAATTCACTAAGTCTGTTAAAAAGTAGCCCCAGTGAGTGGGACTATAAAGTTGTTGCCATAGAGAGTCATTGGGTGTGTGAGAGGTTGGAACATCTTGCCAATGAGTTGTTGAAGCCAAATGGCCTCTTTAGCAGCATGCATAGCAGTGATGTAATCAGTTCCTGTTTCCTTGATTCCCAAAGTATTATTCCCCCATCTATGAGGAAAGTGTAATCCATGATGGCACATCAATGCTCCTGCATGGCACCATCACCATCACCATCAATATATCTGACTAAACCTCTTGTCTGAGTCCTGAAAGTGAGCATGAGTGTTTTTATTCCAGAAAGGTACTTGTAGATCCATTTTACTACCTCCCAATGCTCCCAACCAGGGTTAGCATTGAACTGGACTACAAAAGATGTGGGAAGGGTAATATTGGATTGTGTACCAGCAGTGAGATGGATAAGTGATCCAACTGCCTGACAATATGGGGTGTTCTGCATATGTGCAATCTCACTCATAGTCTTTGGCAACTGTTTCTTCAAGAGCTGAATGTGCAGATCGGATGGCAACTGGTTTGACATCTGAGAAGTTATATTTCATCAGAATCACATTGACATAGAGTTCCTGGGAGAGAGAAATGGTGCAGTTGATGCCATCTCTCATCACCTTCATACTGAGCAACCAACTAATTGGCCCCAGGTCTATGAGTGGAAAGCACATCCCAATCTTGTCCTTCAAAGCTTTCATAAGGGCAGACAAGCTCCCAGTTATTGTGCAGTTGTTGACATGCAAGGCTAAGACAAGGAGATGCTCAGCAATGTTGGCAATGAATACTCCCTATGAGTGAAACCTAGGTCCTGAAGTATACCATATAGACAATGGAACCACTTCAGCACATCTTGTTTGGAACCATAAATAGCAATGCAAAGTCATGTAACTACATTGTGGCCTTGTTTTTTGAAGCTGGGTGGGAGTTCCATGAAGATGATCAAGTTTGCCATTGAGAAATGCACTGTGAAAGTCAAAAACACCAATGTCCCAGTCATGCTATGCCACAATTGTCAGGAGAAGTTGCAACAAAGTGAGTTGAGCAACTGGGGCATAGGTTTTGTTGTAGTTAACACTGTATTGCTGCTTAAAATCACATGCATGTTAGAATTTGAACAAATGATGCAGTAGTACAGCCACCAATTATGTAATAGTGCAGTACTTACAAACCTTTGGTTTGTAGTTAGACACCTCAGCTGATTTCCCAACCACTGAGGTAAGTATTATTCTTATATAGCTACCTAGATTAGTACTAACCACATATAGTACTTACCATTCAATGGTGCAACCAAATGCACTTTGTACTTGTCAATCTCACCTGTGGCATTCTTCTTAATCTTGAAGACCCACTTGCAGCTCACAATGTTGGTGTCTTGGGATGTTCAACCACATTCCAGGTATGTGTGTTGTCAAGGCTTTTTAATTTGGTGTTGATAGTGTCTTCCCATTTAGGCCAGTCTGGCTGTATTTTCACTTTATTGATTGTCAATGGTTTCAGACCTTTGGCCTTGATGTTTCCTGCAAGCAGTGCAAATACCGCATCCTCTTCATCAAGTTCCCACACTTTTGATGCCTATATGTCCTTGACTCCCTCCATCATGACCACTTGGATACCTTTGGGCATGAGTGGGTCTTCTCCATGACCATTGTGAGTTCCAACTTCAGCTTGTAACATTCTGATGTAAGGAGATTCAGTGTGCTAATCTGTCAATTGGCATAATGCAGGAACATTTGACTCTTATGCACTATCAGAAGAACTCAATGGTGGAGTGGATGCTGGGATAGAGAGTATGATGGATGCTGGTATAAATATGTTGTTCAATCTGGTTGTTAGATTCAACTGATTGTTCTCACTCATGGTAGTGTCAGTTTCAAGCCACACAGAGACCACTCTATCATTATGCTGGAAAGTTACATTGTGTTGGATGGGGTACACCAATCAGATAAGTAAACATGATGTGCCATAGATTCAGCACTGAAACCAACACAATAACCTTCTTTAGCATGATCATCAAGCTTCTGAAACAACCAATAAAGCAAGTCAATTGCCTTAGGCTTTTCAATAGACAGTGTGAACTACTAACAAAGGGATGAGTTAATTGAGTCCACTTTAGAGGTGAAACTCCAAGAGAATCAGACTGGGGTTGCTAGTTGATTCCTTGGCTCTTATATACTATTATAAGGTATGTATGTACATGTTTGTACCAGATCTACCAATACTGTCTAGGGTGAGCATAATGGAGATTAAAGACATGATGCAACCACATGGTGGTGGCAGAATGGAGGAGAAGCATAACATGTGTGATGCACATGTGTGTGGCAGCATAGCCATGCACAGCATGGAAATGAACTGTCAAGGATAAGGTTAAGTTTAATAGAACAAGGTTTGCCATGAGGCAGACATGTGTTTGTGGAATGGTGAAGGGCACGAGATAAGTGAGTTCTCATAGAGAATCTCCTCATGGTTCGAAGTCTGAAAGGATCAGATAAGATAAGATGAAAAGAGAAAAATGAGCTAAGTCCGTTTGAATGTAGTCCCTATGGAATGTAGTCTCTATGAGTGGGATCATAACAGCTTCAATCTGGTTTGATCAAGTATCCAGTGCTTCACACCCCAGGTCAGTAGGTTCCCCAGGTCAGGTTTCTTCCCATACAACATCTCATAGAGTGTTGTCCTGTCCAGAGACTGGCTAGCTGACCTGTTTTTCACCCAGACAACACACACGAGGGCCTCCCCCCACAGGTTCTTTGGCAATCCACTGGCATGCAAGATCATGTGCATGTGTTCCATAAGTGTACAGTATCAGAATTGCTGGTTCTGACCAGGTGCAGAGGCAACAGCAAATGGATGAGCCAGTGAGGGAGAACACTCACTTGGTACTTGATACTCTTGCAAGTAGATTGAGGGAGCTATCACTTAATTGTAGGAGTTGAGAGCTTAGTATTTTGGGTCATAAAGACCCAGCTTAAACATATCCAGAGTATTATTTGTATGAGTTGATGAAACTATCAGTAAAGGGTGAAAGAGTCCCAGGAAAGAGCCCATGATGAAAGAATGAGAACATATTGTGCAATAGTAGCACAATATGAGATCAGAATGGTAAGTAATCACACTAGATTGTAAGTATATGGTGTGAAATAATGAAGTATGACATCATCAATAAGAATATAATATGATGTCATAATGATCAGCAAAGGATGGTATGAAATGATACCATAATGGTGTGACTGATCTAATCATGTCAGTCATGCTTATTAGTGTCAGTCATAACACTATAGCAAGTAGTAATCATGAAAAGTAAACTAGACATTACTATGTTGATTTCCAACAAGATGTTCCATGCTACACCTTCAGCCAGGACTTGTGCTTGAGATAGGCCTGAAGTGTATCCAATTTGACTGCCATGAGGTTAACATGTGTGTAGCATGTATGATCATCAGTGAAAGAACAGTAATATGTAGCTGTGCTTTCTGGGAGTTTGAATGGGCAAAGGTCTCCAAACATCAGTGTGTATCTTGTCACCAAGCTTGTCCAATTGATTGAGTTTGGGAAGGGTATTTGTGATCATGTGTCACATTTTCATGGCTTTTTCAGTCCAGGTCACAAGATCCTCTTTCTAATGTTGGACTGACTTGATCTCTGCAGGAGTTGTCACTATCCACCTGTCCAACTTTCCAGTTGCTGGGTCAATGGGCTTCTTCTTGCTGCTGTTGAGATATTGAAACAATCCAATAAGCAGTTAATGCCTCAGATTATCCAAATAGATAGCATGGACCATGAACGAGTGAAGGGAGCTTAACAAGTCTGCTTTGAAAGTGAAACTCCAAGAAAATAAGACTGGGGATGCCAGTTGATTCCTTGGCTCTTTTAATACTATCATACTGTGTGTACATGTTTGTACTAAATCTATCAATACTGTTCTGAGAAAGACATATTGAGATAGGAGACACATAAGGCAACTGCATGGTGGTGGCAGAATGGAAGAGAAGCATGAAATATGTGATGTGCATGTGTGTGGCAGCATAGCCATGCACAGCACAGAGATGAACTGTCAAGAATAACATTAAGTTTGATGGCATAAGGTTTGTCATGAGGCAAACACATGTTGTGAAGATGTGAAGAGCATGGGATAAGTGAGATCTCATAGAGATACTCCTCATGGTATAGGGAATAACAGTTCCTTACAGTCATAGATCCACTTCTGCAGGTCATATACTGCCCTTTGCTACCTTCCCCATGCCCTCTAGCTGCCCTGGTACTGGTCCTGGCCATCCATCCCTGTCCTGACATGTCCATTGATGCCCAAAGGTCCATGTGCATAGGTTCGTTCTGCTTTTGTTCATCTTGTATGCGTGTTACCATTTATAGCTTCATGGACTTTCTTATTTCACTCATAAGTACTTAGGGACTCAGTTCTGCCTTCCTGAACCCTCTTTTATGTGACACCTGTGCTGTGCAAACTTACTATGCATGCTTAATATTTTCTGTATGTACCTTGTCCCTATGGAGTCTGGGGTATACCCTGGACTATAAACAGCTGTTCCCATGTTGTTGAAATGAGATCTTTCATCCCATTGACATTGATCAAGGAGGCCTGCTGTCTCTAAAGTTGTTTGCACTATCATTCTCTGCACCCACTGTGCATCCCACTCATACCCAGCCACTCCCAAATGGTCCTACTTGTGGACTTGGGCCTGTTTCTTCCTTCTCCTGCTACACATTCATGCTGCTTCTACACAACTGCCCTATACCAAGCCCTTGAGGTCTCTTGAAGCCTCTTCTTCACTCCTGGGTTGCTCTCCAACCTCTCCTCCTCAACTACCAGACCAGACCTGCTTTGGGCTGTGTCAGGCATTATCAGGCATTCCCCTTATTCTCGCACCTTCACTTCTCAACTCTCCTTGAAGTCCCTTGGGTCAAACATATCTGCAATATGACCACCCTTCTCCCCAATCTCACTCCTGTACTCTTCACCATTGCAAATGCCCAGGGACAGGATCCTGCATGGGTAAATGTCTTCACAGTGCTGTGACTATATTTAGAAGTAGACAAAGACCAGTTTGACACAGCCAATGCAAAGACCCTTCAGCTCAAGTCTGAAGTGAATCAACTCACCAGCAAACTGAACACAGTAAGCCAAAGTCTTGCTATGGCCCTAGCAAGGCCAGCAGCATCAAGTTCACTTGGTGCTGTACCACAAGCCCCTGAGTTATCCAAGATCTTCACAGACCCTGGAATATATGTACAATGGTTCCAGGGGTAAGAAATTCAAAGAGTGGTGGACATGTGTTTGCATGTGGCAAGATGAAAATTCCACCACTCTTACAGGGGCAGCCAGTATCCATGCCATGCTGTCCAGAATGGTAGGTGGAGACACTGGCACTTTTGCATGTGCTCAGCTAAATGAAATGATTGGGAGAATGAAGTGGACATGGACAGAGTTCACTGCCCTGGTTGAAGGAAACTTCCAGTCTACAAACAAAAAAGACTGGAACAGGAAAGCATTGTCATCCCTGAAGCAGGGTTTAACACTGATGGATACATTCATCACAAGGTTCAATATGTTCCAAGCTCTAGCTGAGTACCCAGAGGACCAGCTCATTGAGCTGTTGGAACAAAATGCCAATTGGCAAATTGTTAAAAGGCTAATTTTGGAGAAAGGTTGCTACACATCAGTAGCTAACTTTAAAAGGACTTGAAACAAGCAGGAAGCAGGAAGCAGCTCCTGAACTTTATCAAGTCAGGAATGGCAGAACAGGCCAAGACAAGGGACCCTAACACCATGGATATTAATGTCACCCAGAACAGCAACAACAAGAGTTTCAACTGCAGTGGAGACTACTTTGCCAAAGAATGCAAGAAGCCCATGCTGCAGTGTGGCAAATGCAAATTCCTTGGTGGCAGGCATAAGAAGGACTGCTCCTGTCATGGCAAAGGTGGCCAACAGGCCTGCAGTGCCAAGAAAGAAGAAGAAGGTGCAACCTCCTGGGATAAGAATAAAAGCACCAAAAATGAAAAAGACAATAAGGGTAAGAGCCATGATTGGTCCAAGTACATCCAAGGAATGTCCCGGGATGAAGCAAGAGCTTGCTTCAAGGATTATGAAACCCTGGCTGTGAAGCTGGGAAAAGCCTGAGCATGAGGCATCAATCTGGGTGTGCTAAGGACAATAATAGGTATAATGTCATGTCCATGGAAGAAATCAAAGAGAGCAAGGATTCCATGCATAATACAATAATTTCAAATTCTACCTTGCTGTCAGAGGGATCCCCTAGTGGGCTTGCAAGGGACATTAAACCTGGTCTTAATTCCTCTACAAAAAACAATAAAAATAAAGAAGAAATCCCAGAAGACATGTTCATGTGCAGCATCCTACCCACATGAGAAATATGCCTATCTATTCAGATTGCACTGGCTAGCAACCGAAACAACTTTACAAAACTAGATGTGCTTCTTGACTCAGACACAAATGCTATCTTTATTGACAAAGCATGGGCAGAAAAGCACAAGGTACTGCTTACACCCTTATGAAACCCCATTCCTGTGTATAACATCAATGGAACATGGAACTCTGCTGGAAGTATTACCCATGCAGTGGGGCTGATTGTTGAATTCCAATGACATCATGAGAAGGTCACAGTGGAAGTAATGGACCTGGGAAAGAATACATTTATTATGGGATTCTGTTGGCTAAAGCACCACAATCCAGATATTGACTGGACCAAGGGAACAGTAAAAATGACATGCTGTCTGCAACACTGCCTCATGCTCCAGTCGAAGTTGGCATTCCTGGGTTCTCCCAAAAAGGAAGAATACAACATTCAGTACCAAGTTCATGAAACAATATGTGTACTTGAGGCACAACAGGAAAAACCCACAGAAAAGACTCCTGAAGAGCCAGTCCCAAAGAAGTATCACAAATTCCTTAAAGTATTTTTGAAAAAGGAATTCAAGCACATGCTACTTCAGAAATCATGGGATTGTGCAATTGATCTCAAGGACACAATTAAGCCAAAGAAAGGCCACATCATCACTCTATCTTCAGCAGAGCAAGAAGAGATAATGGCATTCCTTGATGACCAATTAAAGAAGGGATACATATGCCCTTCTAAGTCCCCCCAAATGTCACTGGTGTTCTTCATTTCCAAGAAAGATGGGAAGAAATGAATGGTACAGGATTACCATTACCTAAATGAACACATGGTCAAAAACAATTACCCATTGCTGTTGATTGTGCAACTAGTCAACAAGCTCCAAGGAGCAAAATTATTCACAAAGATGGATCTCAGATGGGGATACAACAATGTCTGCATTAAGGAAAATGATGAATGGAAGGCAACCTTCACCTGCTTCCATGGATCATTCAAACCCCTAGTCATGTATTTTGGATTATGTAACTCACCTACCACCTTTCAAGTGATGATGAACCAAATCTTTGCAGACATGGATGATGTCATGGTGGTATATATCAACAACTTGATGATCTTTATAAAAACAGAACACCAAGCTGAGCACAACAAGATTGTCCTGGAAGTACTCAGACATCTAGAAGAAAATGATCTATTTGTGAAATCCAAAAAGTGCATGTTCTGCACCACAGGAGTGGACTTCCTCAGTATGGCATCCTATTGCCTTCTCTTCCCACTCCATGATGTCATGGGAACAGAACTACCTGATTGCAGATAAAGAGATGCTTTTGGTGATCCAAGCCCTAGAGCAGTGGCATCACTATCTAGAAGGTGCTAGCCATCAATTTGAAATATGGAACAACAATGCAAATTTGCAATGGTTCATGCAAAGGCAGGACCTTAACCAACAATAAGCATGCTAGATGCAATATCTATCTAGATTTAATGCAGTCTGGTGTTACAAACCTGGACCTTCTATGGGAAAACCTGATGTACTCTCTAGATGAGAAGATCACACAGAGGGAATAGAAGATGACAATAAAGGAGTTATTGGTATCACCCTGGACAAGATTAGGATGACCATCTTGATTATGGATGAAGGGAATTCACTAAAAAAGAAAATCTTCAATGCCACTTGCCTACTGTCAGAAGCTGATATTCAAAGGCTATGCAAAAAGAACACCATATGTGAAGAATCTGATGCCATGTTATATGACAACCTCAGCAGATTTTACATGCCAGAAAGTAATCTATTACAGATGGAAGTCATCCAGAAACACCACAACCCCCATAGCTAGACACCCCAGCTATGAAAAGACCCTAGATTTGTTGCAGCACAACTATTACTGGCCTGGGGTGACCACTACCATTAAGGAATACATCACTAGATGTGACACATGCCAAAGATTCAAGGGATCTAATGTGACCCCAGCAGGTCTTCTTCACTCACTTGAGACCCCATCATTATTACATATTTCAGCTGATTTTATCACAGATCTTCCTCTCTCCCATGGCTTTGATGCAATCTTGATGGTTATTGATTGGTTCTCAAAAGAAGTTGAATTAATCCCTTGTACAAAAACATGTTTGGCCCTTGACATGGCCAAGTTATTCATGCACAATGTGTGGATGCATCATGGACTCCCACATTCCATTATTTCAGACCAAGGCCCACAATTTGCTACACAGGTTATGCAGGAAATTAACAAGGCTCTCAGCATCTCCACTAAATTATCCACATATTTCTACCCACAGATGGATAGTCAGACAGAAATCATCAATAAAGAGGTTCAGAAGTTCCTCCAAATATATTGCTTTGAAAAACAAGATCAATGGGCTAATTGGCTTGCCATTGCCCAGTTTTCTATAAACAGCAAAAAACACACATCAACCAAGATTGCACCCTTTGAAGCAACATGGTCTTACATACCTCACATGGGACTTTACATCTGAAATGGAGGGAACACTGGAAAGTTTGAGAAGAAATTTGGAAAAGGCAATAGAGTGGATGAAGCCCAATGCTGATAAACACTGCTTGGCAGTGCTGATGTATGAGATTGGCCAACAAGTTTGGCTCACCACCAAGAAGCTGTGTTTAACACACACTTCTTGAAAGCACTCCAAAAGATGGCTGGGACCATATACAATCATTGGCTTGGCAAGCTCCAATGCCATAAAACTACAACTACTGAGATCTCTGCAGATCCACCCTGTTGTCAATGTCTCACAGGTTAAGCTGTACCATAAACCCATGAAGGAGCAAACCTTGTACCAGCTAGGACCGGTATACACAACTAAAGACAGAGACAATGAATGGGAGTTGGATTACATTGTGGACTCTCATCTAAAAAGAAGAAAACTTGAATATCTCATTCACTGGAAGGGCTATGATGGCTCAGATCATACATGGAAATTCAAATCCAATCTCAGAAATGCAAAATATGCTATCTGTGATTTCTACCAGTCTTACTCCTCCACCACATGTGCCATTTCCATTGATCTAGTGGACTTTCTTCTGCTTTTCCAAAAACAGCCAGAGCCATTTACTGAAGTATATTCTTGCTGCCTTCCATTTGATTGCCTGGAAGTTAATCTTTAGAAGAGGGGTAGTGTTATGGTCCCAGCACAGGGACTATATTTTTTAATGAACTTGTCACTTTCTCTCTCTTTGATCTAATCTTATTGTTTCAGACTTTGAACCATGAGGAGATTCTCTATGAGGACTCACTTGTTTCATGCCCTTCACACTTTCACAATACATGTTTGCCTCATGGCAAATCTTATGCCATTAAACTTAACTTTATTCATGACAGTTCATTTCCATATTGTGCATGGCTATGCTGCCACATACATGCACACTCCACATGCCCATGCTTCTCTTCCATTCTGCCACCACCATGTGGTTGCCTCATGTTACCCCTATTCCAATATGCCTTTCTCAGACAGTATTGGTAGATTCAGTACAAACATGTACATACATACCTCATGATAGTATACATATAAAGAGCCAAGAAATTGACTGGCATCCCCAGTCTGATTCTCCTGGAGATTTCACCTCTAAAGTGGACTCATTCAACTTCATCACTTGTTAATGGTCTAAGCCATCTTCTGAGATAGCCTAAGGCATTGATTGCTTATTGGGTTGTTTCAACCAGACTGGAATGAGATAGCCTATGCCAACAACACTGGCTCTTTTGAACACTAAGGAGAGTTCTAAGTCTTTATCAGAGATTCAGAGTCTAGTAAGGGGATAATGTTACAATTCTTTTCTTTTGCTTTACCTTATGCCTAGTCCTTTCTCCATATGAGTCTTACTGTTTAGGCCCCACCTGACTCATTCTTGCTTACTCCACATTTTCCATGACCTTCTATTATTTTCTCTTCATTACTCATTAATCATTCTATATATAACCTTCCATCACATTTTCTAAGTTGTATTACTAATACCTTCAACAACATTGTACTTCCTTCTTTTGCTTATTTCATGAACTCTAGATCTAGCTATATAAACCTATGAGATACACAATGTATCTCCCAGCTTAACCTACCTGGAAATACATCTCATTCTCATTGCTTTCCTACCTCTATAAGTCTCTGTCCTACTTCAAAGGACTCTTAGCTCTTTATCTCAAACCCTTGATCCTTGCCAAGAAGTCCTTGTGCAAGTCTCCATCACCAGAAGTCCTGTGTAACTTGAACCTTTGATCTCACCAGGTCTGCACTCATCCCTATCTGGGCCAAGTGTAACAATTGACTTGCTTGCAACCACTTGAGTAACCACTGCCTGAAACAACCCAATAAGCATTCAATGCCTTAGGCTATTTCAGAAGATGGTGTGAACTACTAATGAAAGTGGAGAGTTGATTGAGTCCGCTTTAGAAGGTGAAACTCCAAGAGAATCAGACTGGGGATGCCAGTCAATTCCTTGAATCTTATATACTATCATATTGTATGTACATGTTTGTACCAGATCTATCAATACTGTCTGGAAAAGGCATATCAAGATAAGAACATGATGCAACTGCATGGTGGTGGCAGAATGGAAAGGAAGTGTAACATGTGTAATGTGCATGTTTATGGCAGCATAGCCATGCACAGCATAGAAATGAACTGTCAAGAATAAAGTTTGATGGCATAAGGTTTGCCATGAGGCAAACACATGTTTGTGAGAGTGTGAAGGGCATGAGATAAGTGAGTTCTCATAGAGAATCTCCTCATGGTTTGAGGTCTGAAAGATTAGATTAGATTTGAAGAGAAGAAAAATGGCAAGCCTGTTGAAAAATGTAGTTCCTGTGATGGGACCATAATACTGCCACATGTCTTTCAATCCAGACTATCTTACAAGCATTCAAGATGCTAGTCATCTTAACAATGATTGCTCATTGAGACTCAACTTGATGATAGCTTATGCATGCATGGAATATGAACTCCCCTATGTACAGCAAGAGAACATTGCTATCATCTCCCAACTTGATCAAGCTCCTGTTGTCCAACACAACCATGTGGCTGCCCCTTCCTCTAGGGTCTGGGATGACAATGTTACAACTGTTAATGAGGTCCCCACTGCATGTTGAGAACACAGTCCCATTGCTGAATGTAATCATGTGGCTAGCAGCAATTAGATCACAGAGGGTGGCAGGAATTTGGCTGCTGTCTCAACAGTTTACCAAGATATTTTGGTTGTCCCAGAGCAAGGACAAGGTCATTGTGGTTGATACTCAAGGAATTGAAAGGGTGCTATTGTGGCCAAGCCATGACACATTGGATATTATCCTTCACTCTGAACATAGCTTCTGGAAACTGCCAAAGCAGAGATGTGACACACTCTTTTTCATCTATACTCCTTCCTATCAGATAAACAAAAGGCAGTAGAAGGAGAATATGACAAGGTCTTATTACTTGTCATGACTTGCTACAATAGGAAGGGGATGGCAGTCAAACATGGTATGTCATGCTCACTCACTTTACCTTGGTCTGGTTTTTTTTTCAAGGTTACAGGGACAATAGGCATGACATGGCCACACTGGTATGTGCTTTGAATCACATCATGAGACAAACTCTCATGACTATAACAATTATAAGCTGTATGATGACATAGGTTTATTTTGTAGTGTTATCAAGAAGACTGCCCAGGAGGCTGTTGCTACTGGATACCCAGTCCATGCTCCAACTTCCATGATTTCATGGGAAGCTCACACAGTGGCCATCAAAGAGCGGACCATCAATCTTCTACAAGATGCAGATTATCTGCATGGAGTGCCCAACAAACTCATACATAGCATTGATTTGTATAATATCCAGCACACTCAATTTTATTTCTAGGGAAAGAAACCATACTTTGGTCACCCTGTCCTGAAGCAGATCTGTTTATCCATATTTTATACAAGTTCTTTCAAGTCCCTCCATTCATTCCCCAAGTTCCAGTAGTTCATATCTTTGAAGACATTTATGCTGGTAGCTGCAATGGTAAACAGTCCCCTGTTACTTCCTACTACTATTCACTATACCAATTACAGGTCCATTTTGTACTCACCATGTATGAAAACCACAGCAAGAACACCAACCCAAGCCTCAACACCAAGAACCTTGAGATATCATATAACCAATTTTTACAGAGACTTCAAGGGGTCATGAGGCATCATTCCAAAGGCCTTCAACTTGAAAAGATGCTAGCTAATTGTGCATACAAGGAAATGTAAGTACCACTAGATATACTGGCAGATATTCTAATATGACAAACTGGGATGGTTATTTGAATGGCAATCATGATGGAGGTGACAATGGCACAGTTGACAGTGAATTTGGCATGCTTATACAGTATGTATGTATCTGACTCCAAGTTAGAGTTGGATTTGTTGTGTAGTGGTGAGCAGTTGGGTGGTGAACAATTATCTGGTGATGAACATTCTGTTGCTAAGGACTCCAACAATGATGATGACTCTAATGGCAAAGGGTCCAGCAAGGAGAGGTCTGACAAGGAGGAGTCTAATAAGAAGGGATCAAATGAGGAGGGATCTGATGAGAAGTCTGATGAGGAGTAGATGTAGTATCATACCTTGACATGACATGACATGACAATACAATTCATAGAGTTTTCACAGAACCACAAAGTGTAATAATACCTACAGAACCCTGACAAGTACAGCTTGTGTTGAACATTTACAGGCTACTTATTGAAACAACCCAAAAAGCAAGTCAATTGCCTTAGGTCATCCACTAAACGGCATAAACCACTAACAAGAGTAAGGAGCTTGATTGAGTCTGCTTTAGAGGTGAAACTTCAAGAGAATCAGACTGGGGTTGCCAGCCGATTCCTTGGTTCTTATATGCTGGCATAGGAGTATGTACATGTTTGTATTGAATCTACTGATACAGTCTAGGGCAGGCATAGCAGAAATAAATGACATGGTGCAACTGCATGGCAGTGGCAGAATGGAAGAGAAGCATGAACAAGAGGAAGGTGCATATGTGTGGCAGCATAGCCATGCATAGCATGGAAATGAACTGTCAAGAATAAAGTTAGGTTTAATAAAGTAAGGTTCGCCATGAGGCAAACATGTGTTTTGGAAGATAGTGAAAAGGTGTGAGATAAGTGAGTTCCTGTAGGGAATCTCCTCATGGTTTGAAGTCTGAAATGATCAGATAAGATAAAGAGAAGAGAAAAAATTGGCTAAGTCCATTAGAATGTAGTCCCAGTGAGTGAGACTGTAACACTTATGCTATGAGTACTGTATGTATTGTGCATAGTACACAGTGCCCCCAGGCTGCATGTAAGTACAGTTGTCCTTGATTTGCATACTATCATACAGTCTACTTAAACTGCATGGTGATATGTGCCCTATGCTGTGACTACACAGGGGAAAACCTTTCTGTGACACTGTGACAGCTGTAACATGCTGTGCAGAGTGATACAGTGCTGCACAGCTAAGTTGTGATTTGCTGATGACCTGGGGCTTGAATTAATCTTGGTAATTGTGCTGGTATTGATGGTGATGGTGATGGTGCCACTTCCTTGATAGACTTCTGAATTTCTGGTGAGAAGAGTTCCTTGGAGACAGTGGTGGCATAGTTCTCTGGCTTCTTGTGGAGTGGAATGTGAACACTGTCAAACTTCATGTATTGCTCCCCTTTATCCTTGTCTGCCTTGTCTGCCTGGATTGTCACTAATGCCTGCACAAGATGGGGCTGAAACTTGAGGTTAGTGATAATATGTGTTGCATCAATATTCACATTGATTTCTATCATGACAAATGCAGAAGGGTCAATCTTGAACACCACATGTGTCTCAGGAAATGCTGCAGATAAGATATATGCCATGATATGTGACAAGGTCTCTCTAGTAAAAGTGTTAGTTGACACAGATAATGTAGATGCTTAAGACAATTGTTGTGAGGACAAAGTGATTATGATGTTGACTATGTCTTTAAGACAGCACACACCCAATACTTGCAGGATTTCCAACCTATCTGGCATGTATAACCTGCCATTGGTTCTGCATATAACCCAATCTGCATTAATTCCCACTACAGTAGTAGTGGGTCTCTTGTCCCCCCCCTGCAAAGCAATTTGGCAGGTAGATGCTTGTTGTTAACCAAACTATTTGTATATGTGTTTTCCATTGCTGTTTGCCATTATTTAATTCCTATTGTTTCTTATAGTGATCTCAGGTGGACAAAATAGAAAATGAAACGATACATATGAAACAGTCAGTGCAGGTCAACAAGATCAGTGCTATCAAGCACAAGGGTTAGCAGAATCCTTCTTTCCAGCAGCAGCAGAAGCAGCCACAAGGGCAACAGCCCCAGCAGAGCACTGATGCAGGTGGAGAGAAGTCTCACTATGGAAAAAAAGGCAAGGGCAAGTTACAAGACCACACCCACATCACCTCTGCCACATTTATTAATCCCACTGTGATCGCTGACACATCCACTGCTGTTGACCCTCACTTTTATGCTCACCAGTCACCACAACTCTATCAAGGTCAAGGAGACCTTCACTCTCACTGATTGGCTTGGGGTTACCCCCTCCTGCAAAACCATCCATACCTTGAGTGCATGCATCTCCACCCCCATTGGTGAGACCACTCTATCTTTGATGGATGATGTCCATGACCTTGAGCCTTTTGATTATCTACCAGCTGACCCATCACTACTCACCTTGGTTAATGCAGTTATAACTGACACTACCTCCACCTCTGCCTACATTGAGGAGCTTCCATCTGATGATGAGGAAGCAACTCATGTTGAGAGCAAGTTTGGCACCTAGTGCTAGCACTGTGGGTGCTTAAGTGTAGATGGTTGTGGTAAAGGATCAAGAGTGATATTGAAACTCAGCTAGACTCAGCAGATTATATACTATGCTAATAGCAGAACTAACTACTAAGTATGTATACTACTGTTTGTTCAACACTCTCCCTTGCTTAGCAAGTGGTCTTCATATAAGCATCGAGAGTAGAGTATATTCATACAACTAGTTCCAGCTAGTGGCATTGTCAAATACTGATCCTAATTGAGACCTATATATATTGAATTTGACATATTCAAGGTTCTTAGTGAACATGTTGGCAGGATTGTCAGTCCCTTTGATATAGAAGATCTTCACTTAATGCTTTTGAATAGTGTCTCTAACATAATGGAATCTGATGAAGATATGTTTTGTGCAATGTTCTGTAACAGAGTTGTTTCCCATGAAGATGGACTCTTAATTGTTACCACAGATTGGTATAGGTAGTAAGTTGAAACCAATCTCCCCAAACATGTTTCTAATCCATACAACCTGGCAAGAACAATCATTCAAAGTCATGTACTTTGCTTCTGTAGATGACCAAGCAACAGTCTTCTGTTGATATAAGTTCCAGAGAAATACTGCATTTGTCAACTTAATGTAAAATCCAGTGGTGGATTTACTGTCTTCTGGTAGTCCAATCTGAGTCTGTGCAGGCGATTAAGCCATTTTCAGAGTTTCCATCAAATACAAGTGAATAATCATGAGTACCAATAAGATAGCAGCATATATACAGGGCTTTATGTAGATGCTCCTGTGGAGGATTTGCAGACATTTGTGCCATAAGGGTCACTGCATAAGTAATGTTAGGGTGAGTACCCAGCATAAGATATAGCAGGAAGCCAATCACTGTCCAAAATCATGCCTGAAGTTCTGAGTTGACAGGGACTATACTAGTATAGAAGGTTTGTACCCTTTAGGTAGTGGTGTATAAGCTGGTTTTGCATTGATTATTCCACAACACTCTAGTACTTTCTCAAGGCATTTGCACTAATCTATTGCTAATCAGCAACCATCCCAACAGATTTCCATTCAAAGGAATTCAGTAGTTTCCCCAAGATCACAGCATTCTCACTTTTCCATAAAAGTAGCCTTGATTTTTTCAACTGAGGCTTTTGAGGGGCCATAGAATTGGGCATCATCTATGTATATGATGGCCAGGATGATTTCTTTTCCCTTTCTGTATAGGAAGAAAGAGGCCAGTGTCTGTCTTTAATCACTCAAAACCTAATTCTTCCATTGATTCATTTAGCACTTTCCATCAGGCTAATCCTGCCTGTTTGAGACCATAGAGTACATGTAATGGTCTGAGGACTTTGCCTTGAAGGTGAGGAGGGTGGAACCTTGCAGGGAATTCCATATAGATTTCCTCATCTAGTTTGTGTTATGGTCTCACCTCAGGGACTACATTTTAACAGACTTGTCATTTTTCTTTCTCTTTCATCATATCTTATCATTTCAGATTTTAAACTATGAGGAGATTCTCTACAAGAACTCACTTATCTCATGACTTTCACACTTTCACAATGCATGTTTGCCTCATGGCAAATCTTATGCCATCAAATTTAGCCTTATTCTTGACAGTTCATTTCCATGCTGTGCATGGCTATGCTGCCACACACATGTGCATCACACATGTTGATGCTTCTCTTCCATTATGCCACCATGCAGTTGCATCATGTTCTTATCTTGATATGCCTTTCTCAGACAGTATTGATAGATTCAGTACAAACATGTACATATAATATGTATGATAGTATATAAGATCCAAGGAATTGACTGGTAACCCCAGTCTGATTCTCTTGGAGATTTCCCCTCTAAAGTGGACTCATTCAACTCCATCACTCATTAGTGGTCCACACTGTCTATTGAGATAGCCTAAGGCATTGATTGCTTATAGGGTTGTTTCAGTTTGCCATACAAGTAAGCAGATCTAACATCTAGATCAGATATATACCAGTTTTCTAGTGTGGCTAAGGCAAGCATACATCACACTATTTCAAAGCACACAACTGAACTGAATATTCTAGTTCTTCAGTCTCAGAGAAACCTTTCACAATGAAGCACACACATTTCTAACTGTTGGATTTGACATCAAAGATCCAATGATTTTTAATAACCTTGCAGTTAGTGGACCAATCTACTATTTCATAGACTTTATGCTCTTTGAGCATGTCTAGCTCCTTCTTACAGGCCTTAAACCATAGCTTTTGTTCTGATTTGGACAGATGGAGTATATCATAGTAGGACCATTTGTGATGTGGTTTAGGGGTTTTGTTTAGAGGTATAGCCTTCATGCAAAGGAATGAAACCAATGCATCTCCCCTTCCTGGACTAGTCTTTCAACATTATCCTCAGAGGATATGGGAGAAGGAGGCATAGCTCCAGGAACCAGTTGATCTACTGGCTTAGAAGGCTGTTCTCTACCAGTAAGCTCTTTCCAATGACTCTCTTTCTGCATTTCTTTGATTTGTTTAATGGATTGTTCCCATTTACCAAAAATATTGCCAGGCTATAAGGATGGGCAGTGGATTCATTCAGAAGGCTTTGGCAAGGCTGGTGGTGCATCTAATTGCAGTGTACACCTTGGTGGTGTAACTGGAGGTGGAGGTGGAGGAGCAGGAGAGGATTCTCTCTCTGGTTTAGATTCAGAATCCAGCAAGGGTACTTGCTCAGGAATCTTAATCTTTTCACAGGTGTGAGAGGAGTCAGGAAAATCATCCAAATCATCATTTGACACAGGAGCTTCCTTAAGAGGGTGCTGATGGGAATGACTGGGCTTGTCACTTATAGGCTTGTGTGGCCAAGCCCCTGAATAGTGAGCAAATAGATTCTCATCAAAGATCACATGAGCTGATGTGTGTAGAGAATTGTTAGGGTGCATGAATATTGAATCACGCTCATTCCCTAGTGTAATCTCAAGATAGATCATCAATTGGGACTTAGAATCTAGCTTATCATGGCAAGTCTCTGCAGGCAAATGTACATAAGCAATGCATCCAAATACACAGAGATGAGAGATGGTGGGTGGCTTCTTATGTAAAAGCTCAGGGCATTTTCCAACTTAGCCCTTGCTTGGGAGTGTGGTTGTAGATATGTGCTACATGCAAGATAGCAAACTCCCAACAAGAATCAGGGAGGCAAGTATGGAGATGCATTACCTGTGCTTTATCCATAATAGTCCTAATGAATTGCACAGCATGACCATTTTGTTGAAGAATATGTGGTGCAGAATCATAGACATGAATGCCATTGTCACACATCAATTGCTCAAAGGCTTTTGACTTATATTCTCCCCCTTGATCAGACATGCAACCTTTGACTTCAAGTTAGTATCAAACTTAGACATATTTGAGGAAAGCTTTGACAGCTGGTAGAGCCTAGCCCATAGATGTGTAATCATCATAGAAAATGATGTGGAATTTGAACGTGTGGTATAATTCCACTAGGAATGACTTTAAATCTGAGTGTACTAGTTCAAATGGTTTTGTCACACACATTTCATTATGGATAAAGGAGCAATTAGATTATTTGCCTAGCTGACAGCCAGGGCAAACAGGCTCATTGGATGGTATATATACATTCAGGAAGTATTTTATATGTTTTCACCCAGTTCTGAGCACATCCTTGGAGGGATATCCCATGCAGTGATGTAAAAGCTCATAGTTGACAGCACTCATTGTAGAAGTTGCATTGTCAGTGCTTTGCACTGTAGGTATGTGTACCCAATACATAGTGTTTTCACCATGAGTGGAAAGTGATCAGGTCCTTCTTGCTACAATTGTCATAGAGTGTGAACAGGTTCTTAGAACTATATCTGGATAGGCATTCATCTTTGAGTAAAATGCCAAGGGAAATAAGCTTTACATGGCAGGTGGGCATGTAAATAGTTGGCAAAAGTTGTACAATATTTCTATGATATGATATAAGGACTGTGCCATGCCCAATGATTGGTGCTTTACAATTTGCAGTCTGGGTATAGTGAGGACTAGAGAAATTGTGGTACTCAATGAAATCCTTGATATCTGATGTAAAATGGAATGAAGCACCAGAATCCAGTAACCACATGTCACTGAAGCTTCTTTGTGCTTTTCTGAGCTTTGTACCTTACTAGGGTTCACACATTGATCACACAAATTGCAATGAACAGAAGATGTAGTGATATATTCAGCTGGTCATCAAGAAGGCTAATGGTAGCTGAAACAACCCAATAAACATTCAATGCCTTAGGCTATCTAAGAGAATGGTGTGAACTACTAATAAAAGTGGAGAGTTAATTGAGTCTGCTTTAGAGGGTAAAACTCCAAGAGAATCAGACTGGGGATGCCAGTCAACTCCTTGGATCTTATATACTATCATATTGTATGTACATGTTTGTACCAGATCTATTGATACTATCTGGAAAAGGCATATTAAGATAAGAACATGATGCAACTGCATGGTGGTGGCAGAATCGAAAGGAAGTGTAACATGTGTAATGTGCATGTGTGTGGCAGCATAGCCATGGACAGCATGGAAATGAACTGTCAAGAATAAGGTTAAGTCTGAAAGATAAGATTAGATTTGAAAAGAAGAAAAGTGACAAGTCTGTTGAAAAATGTAGTTTCTGTGATGGGACCATAACAGTAGCCTCACCAGCAGGAACTAAAATGTGAGCATTGAGGATCTGGATTTGTAACACCAGACTACATTAAATCTAGATAGATATTGCACCCAGCATACTTGTCAGTGGTTTAGGTCCTGCCTTTGCATTTCTTTGGCTTAAACATGTCCTTGAGATCAATTGTGTGATCCCATGGTTTCTGAAGTGGCATGTGCTCAGATTCCTTTTTCAAAAAGACTTTCAGGAATTTATGATACTCCTTAGGGACTAGCTCTTCAGGAGTTTTTTCTTTTGACAGCATCTCTGCCTACCATTCTGGACAGCACAGTGCGGATACCAGCTGCCCCTGTGAGAGTGGTGGAGTGCTTGTCTTGCCATGTGCGAACACATGTCCACCACTCTTCAAATTTCTTACCCCTGGAGCCATCGTAGGTCCTGGGGTCTGTGAAAATCTTTGATAACTTGGGGGTTTGCTGTCCACCAAGTGGATTTGATGACGCCAGCCTTGCTAGGGCCATTGCCCAACTTTGGCTGACTGTGTTCAGCTCGTTGGTCACTTGGTTAAGTTCAGCCTCAAGCTAAACATTCTTGGTGTTGGCCATGTCCAACTGGTCTTTATTATTTTCTAAATAGAGCCAAAGCTCCATGAATATGTTGGTAACTGCAGGGTCTTCCCCTGTCCTAGTTGAGATTGTGGTCAGGGCCACAGCAAGAGAAGCAGGGAGGGATGTCATATTGTGTAAAGAAAATTTGAAAAGAAATTACAAATATTTGTGTGGGGTTTTCAAAGATGCCCAAGGGCATAGTTGATGTTTACTTATGATGGGGGTGGGGCTATCATCCTTGTGTCGGTGGATCTCACACTTGTATTGCTTACATCTACTACCAGTGGGTCTGGAGTGGAGGTGTCATTGTTGGAGTCTCTCTCCTTGAGGAGAGCTGAGACTTGTGTGACAGGGGTGAGTAAGGGTTCTAGGTTGCCCAATCTGAGGGTGTGGGCAATGGTCTGGGTTGGGCTGTGTAGAAATAGGTGATCCCCATCTGAGTCTATGGTAAAGTTGAAATAGGAAGGTAAAAAGTCTTCTTCCAAATGATGCAAAAATCTGGTGGCAGAGAAGAGAGGGTTGGTGACCTCTTCACACTCTGGGCCTGGTGGAACTATTCCTATCACTGCTGGCTCCTGCACTACTTCTTCCCAACACTCTCTCACTGGGAGCACAGTCCCATATGTGAGCTTGACCCTGGCGATATACAGGTGGTTGAGATGTTTCCCAGTTGTATTGGGAACGGCACTGATGAATGCATGGAGAGTCCTGTGAATGGTAATAGGTACTGAGTGCGCTCTTCGTGTGAGTACCTCTAGTCATAACTTCAGAGGAAAAGGTACAATGCACTGGCTTGTGTGCAAATGCAGGTGGTAAGTGGATAAGGTAAGGCAAGTGTTGTAGTCTGACTCTAATGAAACAATCCAAAAAGCAAGTCAATTGCCTTAGGTCATCCACTAGATGGTGTAAACCACTAATGAAGGTTGCAAAGTTTGATTGAGTCTGCTTTAGAGGTGAAACTCCAAGAGAATCAGACTGGGGTTGCCAGTCGATTCTTTGGACTTTATATACTGGCATAGAGTATGTACATGTTTGCATCAAATCTACTGATACTGTCTAGGGCAGGCATAGCAGAAATGGATAACATGATGCAACTGCATGGCAGTGGCAGAATGGAAGAGAAGCATGAACATGAGGAAAGTGCATGTGTGTGGCAGCATAGCCATGCACAGCACAGAAATGAACTGTCAAGAATAAAGTTAGGTTTAATGAGGCATGGTTTGCCATGAGGCAAACATGTGTTTGTGAAATAGTGAAGAGCATGAGATAAGTGAGTTCCTGTAGAGAATCTCCTCACAGTTTGAAGTCTGAAATGATCAGATAAGATAAAGAAAAAGAGAAAAGTTGGCTAAGTCCATTGGAATGTAGTCCCAGTGAGTGGGACCATAACACATCTGATCCTGTGATAGAGAAGAAGGGCAAGCCAGTGAAGGCAAGTGGCTCATCTGGGGACATGCCAGCACCACCAACCTTGAAGGAGTTAAGCAAGGTGCAAGAGGAAGGATCAGGAGCAATGTCAGAGGGGAGTAGGAAGCAGAAGGTGCATAGTTACTGACTTGTGAATAGGCAACTGGACTAATGTTTTTGTCTTAGCATCTTGTTCAAAGGGACAACAATAACAAAGTTGAGATCATCAAACCAAAGCCTATGGCCAAACCTGACCTGTCAGGTACCATCATCCACAAGAATCCATGTGAGAGGTATGTCAGGTGAAGAAAGGTATGCAAGGACCTCCCTGGCTGCTCCTGCCTCATCTATGGGCAAGTGTGCCAGTACTGTGATAAGTTGCACAGAAAGGCAGTCCCCAAAGCAGTGGAGAAGGAGTCTGCAGATGCAAAGGGAAAAGGGCAAGGTACATGGTGGATTATTCATATCCTGTCAGAGCTAACTTGCTTTACAGAACTCCCTACCATCTTCATCCCTCATCAACTGGAAGCGTCAACTTCTGCCATCAAGCCATGCCCTCAAAAGGCAGAGCTGCAGTTCAAAGTCATCTCAGAACCTGAGATCATCAAGGACAATGACAATGATGATGAGAAAGACAAAGAAATACCTCACAAGAGGCTGCAGACAACTTGCATGAACTGCAGGTCCAGTGGCTCATTCATTGTATCCAATGAGATGAAGCAGACAATCCTTGTGCTTGAGGGGAAGATGCTGACAGCATGTGGTTACCTCAAGGAGCTGCAAGGTCATGCCTCCACCATTGAGATGTTCATCACATCTCAGCAAGCTGACTTGAAGGATCTGAAGGTGGTGATGGGGATCTGAGGGAATGTGAAGGAAGCCACATCACCTCTTGTAATTGTTGTAAATAGTCCTATCTGTGTTGTACTTGTAGTTAAATCCATGTGTGTCTGTATCCATTTCCATGAGTGATCCCTAAGAAAAGAAAGGAAATATAAGACTTGTGTAAAATGAAAAGCAAAGTAGAAAACTGAAATGCAACTAAAATGTGAGGTCCTGCTCATCTTGTGTTCTTTGTTTCCCTTTCTGCATCTATGCCTGCATAAGTTCCATCAGTGAATGTGAAGCTGAAGCCAATTAATGCAAATAAAAATGAGAAATATACATATAATACAAAACACATCCAAGGTCAGATCTCTAATGGATATCTATAGTGAGAAATGGATATGTTTTAGCATGTTTTTCTGTGTAAATGCGAGAGTGGAAATTGAGAAGGAAAGGAAAGGAAAACATGTGCATTCATTGTATTTTGGTGTTTTTGTTTTTGTGCTATTCTATGCAAGTGATTGCAACACTGGATGAATGCTGGGAAGAGAAGGAAAACACCAGTCAAAACTCAGGATGGAGAGATGTGAAGCAGATATCTCTTATTACTGTTGTTTGGTGGATGGCTAGTCTTCAAGGACTGCCTCCTTATTTTCCTTGTGCTTGACATTGTCCTCCATATCAAATGTGTCAATCTGTTGGTTGTCCAATCCAGTTAGTCACATCACCAAGATGGAGAGTTTCAGACAGGGGAAATATGGCAGCAGCCTGAACACCACATACTGAAGTCTTGAGATTGCACCATTCAACTCTGCCAGCAAATATGATCCTCCAGTTGTTCTGTGAAGGACAATCATTGGACCGAGGTAGTGTGGCTCTGTTTTCCAGTTCAACTCCTTTTTGATCTGTGAATTCCACACCAATATAAGGTCGCTGGTACTGAAGTCATAGTCGCAGATTTGGTTCTTGAAGTGATTCTTGAATTCTTTGTGAGATGCAAGCTGCAATGTGCAAATGAATTCCTGTATGTGATCAATATCCTCTAGTCATTTCTGGAGTTGACGAGCTCACCAAACAATCAGCACATTAGTGGATACAGGGTTAGAAAGCAGAGCAGGAACAAGGAAAGTTGCTTGTGTGAGGTCAAATGGAAAAAGCAGCTCAACATCATGTACTATGAAACATGTACTATGAAATATGACAAAAGCCCCACAGTTTTGAGTATCATGATGCATTCTGCCCAGAAAACAAAGTAAGTGGTCAATGGTCAGTGAACCTCTCCCCCCAGGGTACTTTTGATGATGGCCTCTTAGACATCATAATGACACCATTCAACCATACCATTTGCCTGTGAGTTATAAGGGGAGATGTGGGTATGTTGGATTTCATATCTGTTTGTGAGAATGTTGAGTGCCTGTATATAAGGAGTTCCATTGTCAGTGACAAGCTTGGAGATGGCTCCCCAATGACAAACTTTGGGATGTCCTCAAAAATGAACAATGCAATTGCAGTTGCATTCTTGAAGTGAAGCATGTGCCATTTGAGATACATAGTAAGAGTGCATTGGGCCTAAACAATGAAATGATACCCGCTGGAGCAGAACAATACCATGGTGTCAATGTGTACTTTGCAGAATAATCTGCCTAATGGGAATGACGGGAGGGATATGGAGTTCTTGCATTTGTTGGATTTGACACTTGTGGCAAGTCTTGATAATACCACTTGACAGCATTGGCCAATATTGGCCACCAAAATTGAAGAAGCAAATGCATACAGACAGAGAAGACACCTTTGTGCCCAAGGCTATTGTGAGCCTCCCAAATAAGTCTATAATGGCATGCGATCAGAATGACTAGTTGATGGAGACCATGCAGTTCGTGACAGTATAGAGTGTTATTGAGGATGAAGAATCATTAATAAAGGACATGCAGGTTTCAAGGAAATTGTGGATGTGGTCTATGTGAGACTCTTTTGTGATGGCTTTGTGGAAGCAAGGTATGGCAGGGTTGGTTTGTGAGGTATTGGGAGTTATGAATATAAGGATGGAAAGAGTATGTGATGGCATCTCTGTGGTGCATGTTGTATGCCTATAATGGTCAGTGGTTCCAACAGCTGGAGGTGTGCATGTATTCATCAAGAAAATTGTGAATGAGTATGCATTGTCAATCTAACCCTTGAAGTCATCTTCTTCAACAGGATTGTTCTTGGATGGAGGTTGATGAGAAAGACCATCAGGTCCAGTGTGGCATGTAGCAGGAACATGCTTGAGATGAAAATGAAAGAGAAGAATGCCTGCAATCCATTGGTTGATGGTCACATTGGGCTGGAGGTCAGGGTTATTGATCATACCCTTCATGTACTTTGTGTCCATCTTGACTGTGAGATTCACAACACCAAAAATGGAAACATGAACTGCTCACAAAGCACAGAACAGCCTGTACAACTCAAGCTTCACCTGCAAGTAGTGGCTCTCAACTTCCATGAGGCTAATGGAACCAAAGTGATTTGGATATCATTTTCCGTCATTCCCAATCTGCAGCGAAATAAACCTGACCACAATGTAAGAAGTATCAACAGCCAGGATGACCTTGTTTCCAGACATGTAATTCAATCAACAAAGTGTGGGGGAATGACAGATTGTGTCCTTGAGACACTGCATCACTAAGTGCTGAGGTTCTTTCCAAATGAAGGTAACTCCTTTCTGAGTCAAATCAATGAGTGGGTGTGTGATAGAAGTGAACCCTTGGATAAAAATGCATAACACACTGCATACTCCAATAAACCTATGAACTTGCGATATGTTCTGGCACTCAGGCCAGTCATGAACTTTCTGGACCTTTTTGTTGTGTGGAACACGACCTTCAAAGGTGCACTTGTGGCTAAGTATTGTCACTTTGGGTACTGTGAGGATGAACTTCTTAGCAGAGATGGTGATGTTCACATTTTCTAGGCTTTGGATAATTCAATGTGTGACCTGTAGATGCTCCCAGATAAATTTGCAGATCCCCAGGTTATCTGGAATGGTTTCATAATTCCCATCTGCATCCTGATAGTGAGTGTCGATGGGTTTGCCTGGAACATCATCAACAAAAGGAGTGGTGTGCTGCAGAATTTTGTCTTGGAGGATAAATATTATATCTGCTTGGTAAATCTGCACCACATTAGTATAATCCATTGGAATGGTTGTAAGATGTTGAGATCCAAGAGGGCTGTTGAAGGTGGTGAGATCTCAAGACTCCTCAGTGAGCAGTCACTAATCAAATCCAGCAGCTGAGTCTAGCATAAAGTATACTACATATCCTGCAAATGATTTCATGAGATGCTTGACAAATGGTGGGGTGGAAGAATTGTGGATTGTAACTGCATTAAGTGGTTGAAGGTCATGAACAAAGTGTAGAGATTTCCCATCAGCTTTGAGAATACAGAACCAGTGCAAGTGATATGCTGTAGTTGATGGCTTGTATACTCCAGAAGCAATACAGTCCTTAATAATCTGTATTGCATCAGTCCACATAGAAGGGAGAATGGGAATGTTTCATAATACCCAAGGGGTGTGAGGTATGTATGGTCAGGATTTTGACAGGAGGGAAATATCTTTTATCAAATTGACCTTATTTGACTGGATCCCAAGAGAAGGCCTTTTCATGTTTGCATACTATCCAGTGTATGAGCTTCAATTCTTCAGGCCATAGCCATTTTGTGGGATCTAGATCTAATGTATCAGTGTGTTCCTGTGTGAAACACTCACCAGGGGTAAAGTCGGAGGATATGTAGGTAAAGGAACTAATCCAGCTAGCAGATTGTCCAAAAGTGAACATATAATACAATACTTTTCATTCATTGGTGCTATCACCAATCATACTTTCTTTGCAACTGGTTTATAAGCCAGCATATGCAAAACAGAGTCATAAGTATAAACATTGGAAAATGTGGAAATGGTATGCAGGTTAAGTGCAGATTGTGTGGAAGAAAGGAAATTGTAATTGGGTGAGCACAAAGCAAAATTGAAATGCAGAATGGATCATAAATATGAAGGGCAAGTTGAAGGTGAATTAGAAAAACAAGAAAACAATTGCACATGGATTTCTCCCCAGATAGTGTATGGATCATTGAAATCTAAAAACCCATTTCAATGATGGATTGGTGGCTGTTGCATTGCTTATTCTTGTGGCAGTGAGGGCAACCTTCAGACCACGGTCACAATGGTAAGGTGAATTGCTTTCCCATATTGGGATTGTGTAGAGTGATGGTTTGTGAGCCATGCAGAAAGTCCTCCATCATCGCAGAAATGAGACAGTGGAACAGTCGCCCTAAGAGTAAATCACACATGCAAGTATTTGTACTTGAACCATGACTTCACCCATGCCAAAGTCTAATGCAAGGTTTTCAAGTGCACCTATAGTTGTGTCAATATTCATGTTAGCAGATGACATGTGCATAGTATGATCAGATCAGAAGGGTAGCCTAATGTCCTCCCAAATGTGCTTGGGCATTGCAATGATCTTGGAACCTGAATCCAAGACATCAAGTATGGTGTGTCCCAATGGTCTCACCTTAACCTCTATTGTCCAAAGGGGAAGACTATGATGCACAACTATGGTGCCATCATTGTTGCAGAGAATGTGGCTGCCAAAGTTGTGTTTGACTTTCAAGGGGTTGAGACTGGCTAGCTCGTTTACATGGATGGTGACTGTGATTGCTGGTGTTGAGAAAGCAATAACTTGGTTGATTTGATCAGTGGAAAGAGATTTCATGATGAAAGAAGTGGTAAGAGTGATGGTGTTTGGCTGTGTTTACATCATGTTGAACTGTTTATACATCACATGACCCAATGCTGACATAATATCCCATGACAATATATGAATTCTATATTTCAATATGACAGCAATAAAACTGTTCTAATAACATAAGTGACTTAAAATAGATATATCTTCCCAGCCACTGGACCAAATCACGTGACACAAGGGTTGGTTTGTAGCCAAGAGTTTGTACTTTGTTTGGTCACACCAAGCCTAAGCAATATTACCACATGTGTTTGCAGTGCGCTTCACACACTGCATCAAGGTTAGTTATTGAAACAGTTTTGTTGCTTACTGTAGTTATAACTCATTTGATGGTGGTGAGGTTGCAGATGCTTGTGAATATCTAGTGACACAGCAAAAAGATCTTTGACAGGTACTGGGATGTTGGTGTCAAGTATGTGGTCAAATATGTGTGGGGGAGCAGTCTCATCTTCTAGCAGAAACAAGTATTTATATTGGTTGGTGGGGACGAGTGTCTGCAGGTTAATGGGTGATGTGTGAGGAAGAGTGGGTGTGGAAGTGGAAGTGGGTTTGCCCTCCATAGAACCTGATCCTGATGGACCAGCAACAGGTGGAGCTTGTATTGATCTTTGTGGCGGTGGTGTTGGTACTGATGTTGATGATGATGCGGATTCTGCTTTCTTGGTGGACTTCTGGATTTCTGGTGAGAAGAGCTCTTTAGAGACAGTTGTGGCACAGTTCTCTGGCTTCTTGCAGGGCGGAATATGGATGCTGTTGAACTTTGTGTGTTGCTTCCCTTTGTCTTTTGATGCCTTGTCTACCTGGAATGTTGCTAATGCCTGCACAAGGTAGGGCTGGAACTTGGGGTTAGCAGTAATATGCATAGCATCAATATCTGCATTAGTTTCTGTCATGACAAAGCATCAGGGAAATTTAATTGAAATGATAATCTCATAGATGGCTTTAGCTACCCTGTAAAGCCTTGTAAGATGCATCATAATGATACACACTCTGATAATGCTATATATTCTCTGGGAGCATTGACAGCATAGGTCATAGGCTATCATTGAGCTTGAGTAGATAATATAAGTCTACATGACATAGTAGATCATTTATATATTTCATATCATCAATATCATTCTGGCCAATCTGATGGTTATGATCAATTATGTAAGACTTTTATACATTATTAGACATTATCTAGGATTATAATCCATTATCATCATCATTGTTGACCATGAACAAAAGAAAAACAAAAGAAATGTTATATTTAGATTCAGTTTCACTGCCTCAGTCACATGAATATAGCATAACATATAATTGAACATCTTGCTAGCTATCCAATAGACTACCACTCTACTAATAGACCACCATTCTAGCTACCAAAACTACCAAAAAAGCGAAAAAAAAAAACAAGAAAAAGCACTTACAAGTGGTGTCACACAAGTACAAACTTACCTGAGGATAAACTCCAAAGACTGGAGTGACTCTTGACCTGAGGTAGAAACTCAGAGACAAGAATGAAGAAAAAAGAAAAGAGAAAGAGGTTGGCTTTATATAACATGTACTATACAGTACTTACAAAATTTTTCCCACACCCTTGGCTGGGTATAGAACTTTTAATGACAATCAATGATAATCAATGATATATATGACAAGAGTAGCTGAGCAATTATCAAAGTGGAAACAAAATGATAGAAGCATATCATTGAATATAATTATGCATGGTATATGATCAATACATTGTCATGACATTATCAACATCAGATCAGACTGAGAGTTGAATGATCAATGTTACAATGTCTACCAGACAATATATACCATTATCTTCTTACAAGCATTGTGACTTGAGACTAACAATGCTATATATACATTTATCCACTAACATCAAACTGATAATTACTTGACCACATATATCTAGGTATACCAGCACCTTAAAGATTTCCTGATTTGAATGCGGAAGGGTCTATCTTGAGTGCAATGTGTGTCTCGGGAAATGCTGCAGATAAGATATCCACTCTGATACATATGTAACAAGGTCTCTCTAGTAAGAGTGTTAGTTGATGTGGCAGATGAAGTAGATGCTTGAGATGATTGTCACAAGGACAAGGTGATGTCAACAACATCCTCAAGACAGCACATGCCCAATACTTATGGGATCTTTAATTCATTTGGCATATACAACCTGCTGTTGGTTCTGCATATAACCTGACCTGGGTTAATGTACTCCATGCAGGTAGTGCATGTCTGCATGTAATGCCCATCACTTGCACAGAACTTGCAAACAAGGAGAGTTCATGCCATTTGATTAGATTCTACCTTGATGGTTGGTGGCATGGTGTATGTTGGGATTGGGATTGTTGGTTGCATCATTTGTTGAGGTTGTTGTTAAGTCCAGATTTACTCCAGAACTAACTCAGGAACTCTGGATTTACAAGCAGCAGTGGGACTTGGCTTCAGCATATGTGCTGTGTCCTGCCTAGAGTTCTAGTCCCAAATTTTGGAGTTTGAGTTTGAGTTGGGTTGGAGGTATGCGAGACTTAGCACAAGCTAATCAACATGAGGAAGATTGAGTCATTGAGACTCGGAACAGAGAAGAGTAGAAACTAAGTTGATATTCGAACTGAGGAGTTACAGAGAGTATCTAGGAGTTTATATATGAGGAAAGACATAGGCTGAGTAACAAGGAATGAAGATGAGTAAGAAGTCCAGGATAGGAACAGCTGGAGCTGTGATAGGGAAGTCATAAAGCTGGAGCTGTGCTTGTTAAGTGAGACACAGGAAATATACAAGGTTCAGAGCTAGTACATATGAAGAACAAGGAATTGAAGAAATGACTAAGTGAAGTCTGGAAGTCTGAAGTTGCAAACTACACTAGAACACACTGGAGTTCATATGCATCTAAGTGGAGTTGGGCCCAGAGGGCTGGAGTTGTACTAGGAGAATTTCGGAATATGACAGTATCCCCTTCTTAGGCCTGAACCCCTGAAGGCCTTAGCAAGGAACAATGTGGAGTCTGAAATTGGAGTGGAGTGGCAGAGGTGCCTATAAATTCTGCAGTTGCTCACCAAATGCTTCCCTAACTTAAACCACCATGTCTGACACTACTGACATCAAAAATTGGGATGACGTCCAACTTGCGGAGGACGTCAATGATGACGACAATGTTAGCATGGTGAAGTTTGTGGAGTGGAGGCAGTGCACAAAGGAGAAGAAGGTGGTAGAGGAGTGAAGGCAGCTGAAGGCTTAGGTGGAGGTGAAGAGGAAGGCAGAGAAGGAGGTGAGGCATAAGGCGGCAGAACAAGAGCAGCTGAGAATTACCCAGGAGACATACATACATAAAGAAGATGGAGGAGGAGGCACAGAAATGCAAGGAGGCCAAAGAGGAGGCCAAAAAGTGGGTATGTGGCAATCATCTCAGAGCTGTCACACACTGACCAAGGCAGGCAGAGTCAGTGAGAGCAGAGTAGAGCGCTGGAGAGGGGAAGGTGAGGGCACCAGTCCTGGAAGTGTGTGCCAGGTGCATCAAGAAGATGCTCCTGTGTGAGCTGGGGACTGGCAAGTCCATGTTGTGCCAGGTGTGCAAGGTGGTGAAGGTGTAGTGTGAGAGGCTGGGAGAGGAAGAGGTGGAGCACTGGAGGAAGTGCATGGAGGTGGAGTCGCCACATGGCAAGAAGAAGAAAGTGTGGACAGAGGAGTTGTTCAAGGGGTCAGAGAAGAGCAATGGAGGCCCAGTGGTCAAGGAGGTTGGGGGGTTGACCTTTAGAGCAGAGCTTAAGCTCCTGTTCTGGGGGTTGTTCACATGGCTTGACTGCCAGAACGACCTGCTTGAGGACCTCCTGGAGGTCAAAACCCAGGAGGTCGCACTCCTGCTCAGCACAGAGGTGAACGAGACAGAGGAGACAGATAAGGGCTGCCACAGAAATCTTACCCCCAAAAACCAAGAAGACCACATAGGAACTAGTCCCAAAAGAGTATCATAAATTCCTCAAAGTCTTCTCTAAAGGGGAATCTAAATGCATGCTGCTAAGAAAACCATGGAACGATGCCATTGACCTCAAAGACATGTTCCAACCAAAAAAGGGTCACATCATACCCTTATCTTCGATGGAACAGGAAGAAGTCTCTGCCTTTATTGATGATCAATTACGAAAAGGCTATATCTGACCTTCCAAATTAAAGCAAACATCCCCAGTCTTCTTTGTCCCAAAGAAAGATGGGAAAAAGTGGATGGTACAGGATTATCAGTACCTTAATGAACACACAGTGAAGAGCAGTTACCCTTTGCCTCTCATTTCCCAACTTGTTGATAAGCTCAAAGGGGCTAAGTTGTTCATCAAAATGGATCTAAGATGGGGATACAATAATGTACACATCAAGGAAGGAGACAAATGGAAAGCTGCCTTCATATGCTTTAGAGGAGTGTATGAACCACTGGTGATGTACTTCAGGCTCTGCAACTCCCCAGCCACATTCCAGACCATGATGAACAAGAACTTTGTTATGCTTGGCCTGGGCAGGGATGAGCATAGACCTAGCAAGGTCAAAGGTTTAAGTCACACAGGGCTTCTGGTGATGAGGGCTTGCACAAGGACTTCTTGGCAAGGGTCAAGGGTTCAAGGTAAAAGAGCAGAGAGCCCTTCTAAGTAGGACAGAGACTTATAGAGATGAAGAGCAGTGAAGAGAAGGTGTATTCCTAGGTAGGTTAAGCTAGGGAATACATGGGTTACTTCAAGGGTTTATATAGCCAGGCCTAGAGTCCATGATGTAATCAAGGGAATAGGATAGAAAGAAGAAGAATGTCATAGAAGATATTAGTAATACAAATGAAAGAACACAAGGGAAAGTTGTAGAACAATGGATGAGTAAGTAAAAGAAAACAGTAGAAGGTCAAGGTATATGTGTAGTAAGTAAAGATGAGTCAAGTGGGGCCCAAACAGTGAGACTCGTAAAGAAGTAAAGGAAAGGAAAAGAGGAAATTGTAACAATCTTCATGTTATGGTCCCACTCACTGGGACTACTTTCCAACAGACTTAGTCTATTTTTCTCTTTTCTTTATCTTATTTGATCACTTCAGACTTCAAACCATGAGGAGATTCCCCATGAGAACTCACTTTGGATATGGAAGATGTTGTAGTGGCCTATATCAATGACCTAATGATATCCACAAAGACAGACAACCAGGAAGAGCATGACAAGATCATGTTAGAGGTTCTTCACAGATTAGAAGAGAATGGTCTACATATTTGTCAAGCCAGAAAAATGCACCTTCAAAGCTATGGAAGTTGAATTCCTGGGAATGACTGTGGGAACTGAAGGTATTAAGATAGACCAGTCCAAAGTGTCCACAATTCTGGAATGGCCAGCTCCAAAGAATGTCCAAGAAGTAAGAAGTTTCCTTGATTTGGCCAACTTCTATCGGCACTTTATTCAAGATTATGCCAAAGTGGCATGGCCCCCCAATGACCTTACAAAGAAGGATGAACCCTTTGTCTGGAAAGCAGCACAACAGGAAGCATTCAACAAATTAAAAATGCTATTTATCACAGCCCCTGTCTTAGCTTTCCCAGACAATGATTGCCAATTTCATCTTGAAAGTGATGCATCAGAATTTGCCACAGGTGCAGTGCTCTCCATGCTCAAAGAAGACAAATGGAACCCTGTCACCTACAACTCCCACTCCATGTCCTCAGAGGAAAGTATCAGAATTGCTAGTTCTGACCAGGTGCAGAGGCAACAGCAAAGGGATGAACCAGTGAGGAAGAACACTTACTTGGTGCTTGATACTCTTGCAAGTAGATTGAGGGAGCTATCACTTAATTGTAGGAGTTGAGAGCTTAGTATTTTGGATCATAAGGACCCAGCTTAAATACATCCAGAGTATTGTTTGTACAAGTGGATGAAACTATCAGTAAAGGGCAAAAGAGTCCCAGGAAAGAGTCCATGATGAAAGAAAGAGAACATATTGTGCAATAGTAGCACAATATGAGATCAGAATGGTAGGTAATCACACTAGAATGTAAGCATATGGTGCGAGATAATGAAGTATGACATCATTAATAAGAATAGAATACAATGTCATAATGATCACCAAAGAATGGTATGAAATGATATCATAATGGTGTGACTGACCTAATCATGTCAGTCATGCTTATCCTAATGAGTATAGGAGAAATATATCTAATGAATGTCAGTCACACTCATTAGTGTCAGTCATGACACTATAGTACAGTGGCTCAAACAACTGTCCCAATGTTTGCATGTTTTGCACTGAACTCAGTACTCTGTGATAGGACCCTAACACCATCCAACTCTATGAGTATATGAAATAAAGTACTCACTGATGGCTTTCTAGCAATCCAGGAATCAGAGGATTTGGTTATGATTTGGTTAAATGGCAGCCATACCAAAATGACAACTCATTGGGACAGCTTTTTGACTTTATATGATTTGGGCTGGTATGACCTCCCTTAGCCTTCATTATTGCTTAAATCCTCCTAGGCATGCTTTATATTCATATTTGACTCTCTCATAGGATACTGCCTTACTCTATATCCATCCTGTCTTATAATTGATGAGCCCCTATACAAGCCCTTCCATACTCTAAAAGGCAGATTTTAAAACTATTCCAGGTGTATGCAATGAAGTTCAGGTCTGGGGAGTAAGCATACCAACCCAAATGCTTGATTACTTACTCCATAAATTAGTTCTGTGCTCTTTTGAAGACCTCCTTAGGGTTATTATTATACTATAAAATAATTGCATCTTGAGAATATTAGATTTTTGTATGCTTTTCAGAAGCCCTGCCTCCAAGATGATTACCAATGATTCATCATCCATCCCTCCTTCAATATCACTCAAAATATTCACTTCATCCCACCCCATACAGCCACATATCACACTAAAAACTTGACTATATCTTCAATCTGTTTGAAAGGCAGCCCCCACTGCTGTATTTTTCCATGTGGATAACTCTTTGTTTGACCCAAGTTGACTAGTTTTGGTCTCCTTTGATCAAATACCACCACACAGTCCAATCCTGGTACTTGAAAGCAACAGTCAAACTCCTTTTGCTATAGATAGTAGAGAAAAGAGATTTTTCTATCTTGACTATAGCCTTGAATGAGGCCTCCTGAAGGGTATATCTCATTGGCTGTGAGTAGACAGGAGTGTGAGTGATAGAATCAATAAAATTGACAGCTTAAACCACATTATTGGCCTTGCTAGTAATGATTTATCAAACCATAGTATATTTCTTAATAGGAAAGAATTTCAAAGATTGCCCACCACAATGGTTTCCTTGCTCTAGCTGGATTTCCTAATGGACATTAGTAATAGTACACTCTTCTATGTCAGTTTTGGAATGTAGTTTTCTGGAAGGAAAGAATCAGAAAAGCAAGAAAATCAATATTATCTATAAGAATATTTGATAGTAGCAAAAAGAAAATATACTTGTGATGACCAGGTTGAAATATGTTGTATTCTCATTGATTACATAATATTAACATTATACATCCACTACCTAAGGTATGTAACCCTCTTACAGCATTCCAGGGTCTAATATATGTAATAGAAGTGAAAAGTCAAAAAACTGTCCCAATGAGTTGTCATTTTGGTATGGCTGCCATTTAACCAAACCTTAACCAAATCCTCTGATTCTTGGATTGCTAGAAAGCCATGAGTGAGTACCTTATTTCATATACTCATAGATTTGGATGGGGTTAGGGTCCTATTGCAGAGTATTGAGTTTAGTGCAAAACATGCAAACATTGGGACAGTTGTTTGAGCCACTGTATGCCTGCCCTAGACAGTATTGATAGATTTAGTACAAACATGTACATACACTATGATAGTATATAAGAGCCAAGGAATCAACTGGCATCCCCAGTCTGATTCTCTTGGAGTTTCACCTCTAAAGCAGACTCAATAAACTCTCTTCACTTGTTAGTGGTCTAAGCTGTCTTTTTGGATAACCTGAGGCATTGATTGCTTTTTGGATTGTTTTATTATGATATTATACTGACTAACAGTGATATTCTTGCATATCAACACTGCACATGAGCACAGCAGCCAGGTCCTCTCATGGAAGTGTCTTGGCCAGCAAGCTTCAATTTCAAAACACATGAGTAAATGCACTAAATTGACTCACCAGGGACCACAGGTTTGAATTCCAAGATTACAGCATGATTCACAGCAGCATTATCCTCTTCTTCAGACTCAAGGGCTGCAGTCATAGTAAGGTGTTCTTCTTTCTTTGACTTAGATAGGTTAGTGGATTCATTTGGTTGACCAGCAGCTGTACAACCCATGCAGTAACAGTTGATACAGTGAGCAACAAAACTGTTCCAATAACTAACCTTGACACAGTGCACAAAGTGCACTGCAAACACACATGGGAATATCACTTAGGCTTGGTGTAACCAAACACAGTACAAACCCTTGGCTACAAACCAGCCCTTGAATCATGTGATTTGGTCCAGTGGCGGTGGAGATATATCCATTTTAAGTCACTCATGTCACTGGAACAGTTTTGTTGCTAATACTAGGGTATTGCAAATTAGCATGAAGTATATCCTCCTTGGGCCTTGATAACCTCCTGAACCCTTCTAGACATGCTCTCAATCAATCTCTGACACTCCTCAACCCCAATCTTGTACCACTCTTCTTGAATTCTTCCAATATCCCCTTTGGTGGCTCAGGATATCCTGCTAGCCTTCTTTTTAGGAGAAATCATAGATGTTCTATGGGTTAAGGTCTGGATACTGAGTGGGCCATATCATAACCTCAAATTCATGCTCTCTCAACCACTCCTTGGCCTTCCTACTGGTATGTTTAGGATTATTATTCTGCTGAAAAATGATGTCCTCTAAGGTAAATTCATAATCCACCAAGGTTTGTTGAAGTTTATCTTTCGAAATCTGCACATAAAGGTTAGCATCCATCTTAGCATCCATCTTACAAGCCATTCCAACTTCATCCCAAGTCATGCAGCCCCACATCATCACTGATCCTCCTTCAAAGTTAACTGTACCCTTCACAAGTCTATTGCTGAGGCTCTCTCCTGCCTCTTTCCAAGCCCACTTTCTACCATATGAGCCAATGCGATTAATTTTGGTCTCATCTGACCATATAAAATGCTTCCAATTATTCACAGTCCAGTCCTGATGACTCAAAGCAAAATTCAACCTTTCTCTTCTATGACACTTGGAAAGAAGAGGGCATTTCTGTTTCACCACGGCCTTCATACCAGCTTTCTTCAAGTGACAGCTGATGGTCTGGGGAGAGATGGAATGGTTCTTAACATTCTGAAGGGTCTTGGTGATCTGAACAGCATTCTCAGCCTTGCCAGTACCAAGAAGTCAAATAGCATGTCACATATTGGTAGGAGAAATGATAGATTGACAACCACCAGCAGCTTTGCAAAGGTTGGGACAGTGTTCAGTGCGAATGTGACTGATGGTAGAGTTACTGAATTCAGTGGAAGCAGAGATCTGATGAGTTGTTTGTGGTCCTATTTCCAAGAAAGTAGTAACTTGGTTGATTTGATCAGTGGAAAGGGATTTTATAATGAAAGAAGTGGTAAAAGCAATGGTGTTTGGCTGTGTTTACATCATGTTGAACTGTTTATACATCACATGACCCAATGCTGACATAATATCCCATGACAATATATGAATTCTACATTTTAATATAACAGCAACAAAACTGTTCCAATGACATGAGTGACTTAAAATAGACATATCTCTGCTGCCACTGGACCAAATCACATGATCCAAGGGTTGGTTTGTAGCCAAGAGTTTGTACCTTGTTTGGTTGCACCAAGCCTAAGTGATATTCCCACATGTGTTTGCAGTGTGTGAAGTGCACTGCATCAAGGTTAGTTATTGGAACAGTTTTGCTCACTGTATTATAGATGAGTTCATTGTCAAAGCTATCCAAGTCTGTCCAGTAATCATAGTTGTCCATAGATTAGTATAGAGAGGATGATTGACCATAAAAAGTAACTATGACATGGAAATTTATGATGATTATTTATTTATTTCATACCAAGCCAAACTTGATCTACCCCCTTCTATATGAACTACACCAGATCCTAGGTGGTATGTTTTTATCAAAAATTTTGACTCTGATTTCAAACACCAACATTACCTAGGATCTGGACCAATATTACCTCACTCCCATGGCAACCAAATCATATGACCAGAGTGGTTTTTAAATGCCCACTTTTATCTATCCTGCAAGCACTATACCTGATTCATTCTTACTCTCCTATAATTTTCCAATCTCTTCAAAGTGGCTCAACATTGAGACACTTTTTTGAGCCACTATACATACAGTGGCTCAAACAACTGTCCCAATGTTTGCATGTTTTGCACTAAACTCAATACTCTGTAATAGGACCCTAACCCCATCCAAATCTATGAGTATATGAAATAAGGTACTCACTCATGGCTTTCTAGCAATCCAAGAATCAGAGGATTTGGTTAAGATTTGGTTAACTGGCAGCCATACCAAAATGGCAACTCATTGGGACAGTTTTTTGACTTTTCACTTCTATTACATATATTAGACCCTGGAACACCATAAGAGGGTTACATACCTTAGGTAGTGGATGTATAATGTCAATATTATGTAATCAATGAGAATACAGCATATTTCAACCTGGTTATCACAAGTACATTTTCTTTTTGCTACTCTCAAATATTCTCATAGATAATATTGGTTTTCTTGCTTTCCTGATTCTTTTCTCCTAGAAAACTACATTCCAAAATGAAATAGGAGAGTGTACTATGACTAATGTCCATTAGGAAATCCAGCTAGAGCAAGGAAACCATTGTGGTGGGCAATCTTTCAAATTCTTTCCTGTTAAGAAATATACTATGGCTGTATGGGGTGGAATGAAGTGAATATTTTGAGTGATATTGAAGGAGGGATGGATGATGAATCATTGGTAATCATCTTAGAGGCAGGGCTTCTGAAAAGCATACAAAAATCTAATATTCTCAAGATGCAATTATTTTATAGTATAATAATAACCCTAAGTAGGTCTTCAAAAGAGCACAGAACTAATTTATGGAGTAAGTAATCAAGCATTTGGGTTGATATGCTTACTCCCCAGACCTTAACTCCATTGCATACACCTAGAATAGTTTTCAAATCTGCCTTTTAGAGTATAGAAGGGCTTGTATAGGGACTCATCAATTATAAGATAGGATGGGTATAGAGTGAGGCAGTATCCTATAAGAGAGTGTCAAATATGAATATAAAGCATGCCTAGGAGGATTTAAGCAATAATGAAGGCTAAGGGAGGTCATACCAGCCCAAATCATATAAAGTCAAAAAACTGTCCCAATGAGTTGTCATTTTGGTATGGCTGCCATTTAATCAAATTCTAACCAAATCCTCTAATTCTTCGATTGCTAGAAAGCCATGAGTGGGTACCTTATTTCATACACTCATAGGTCTGGATGGGGTTAGGGTCCTATCACAGAGTATTGAGTTTAGTGCAAAACATGCAAACATTGGGACAGTTGTTTGAGCCACTGTATGTACACAGCTCTGGCTCCCTGATCTCCAGTGCATCACTCTAGCTATTGCACATCCAATGCTGTCCTGCTTACAAATTCATAGTATACTTTACTAATCTTCATTCTCCTTTCTAGAGTGGCTCAAAAAAGTGTCCCAATGTTTATATATTTTACACTAAACAATCCAAAACCCAATAACTCCTAATCCTTACCCTAACATAAGTAGTGTATGGATTAAAGTACTCACTCTTGGCTTTCTATGGATCCAAATTTGGAGGTATTTGGTGGAGATTTAAAAGAATGGCAGCCATTTCAAAATAATGACTCATTGGGACACTTATTTGACCCTCATTCTTGATTACATATATTAGACCCTGGCATACCATAAAATGATTACATATGTTTGGTAAGGGACATATTATGTCACCTTTATGTAATTTAGTGTAAGACAGCATATAGAAACTCCACTATCCAATGTTAATTATCTCAAAATCTGAGCCAACTCTGGCCCTCCAGCCCAACTTCATGTTCTTAAGACATGAACTCCAGAGCATTCTTGCTCAGAATGCTACTCTGGACCTCTGGACCTCTGCTATGTTTCTCTCTTCACCTCTCCATTTCTATATATCTATATCCATACCAGTGCTCGCTTTGTATATAGCTCTGATCCAGTGCCAGGCTGTGTGCACCACTCTGGCCTCTGAGTACCCAGTGTGCAGCTCCAGCATCTAGTTATCCATACTCTAGACTTTAGTCAGCTCCATTGTTCTGTTACAAATTCTATGTACTCTCTTCTTGTATATAATCTTATAGTACAACTCCTGTACTTCTTAGCTTCATTATCAATTTAGTCTTCCTCTGTTCTGATCTCCAAGTCCTAGTGACTACCCCTTACATTCCCCAACCTCTGCACATCTGACCTCTGACCTCCAACCGAAATCTGGAGCAATAACCTAGCAAGGGGGCAGCACATAAGCTGAACCCAATGCTCCACTTTCCTGTGACAACTCTGGAGTTCTGGAGTTAAGCCCAGAGGAATCCAGACTGTAACAAAATCCATTTCTATCTCTTTAAGAAATAGTATTGTTTTTTCAGTTTTTTCTTCAACTTTCCTATGGGAAAATTTCTTCTCAAACTGGTCTAGGGAGATCTATAGTATGTTAGGTTCATCATAAAATACAACCCGATAAGACTAGGCTTTACAGTGACTGCTATTCAAAACTTGAGTGTGGTAGTGTCAAGTCCAAGTCCTCTGGACTCAAGTCTGATGGAGGTCCAGAGGGTAGAAGGAAGGTTAGTACGAATTGAACCGGAGGTCTGATGGAGGATAATGGAGGAGGGGACTTAGTGAGGACTTGGCGCAGACTTATATATCATGCCCTTGCCAAGGTTGTGTCCTTGATTTCAGAGTGACAGAGGTTTAGGGGATAGTGGGAGGAGACGGAGATCATGAAGGGGAACTTTGGGTGAGAGGATGGGAGACTTAGTTGATATACAAACTAAGGGGCATAGGTGAAGTACAGGAGATTATATACTACAAGTCCAGATTGGAGATTGGACTCAGGAATGGAGGAACATGTGCAAAGGTATGAAGGTCATATGGAAAACAGAAAGTATCATGTGGGATGGAATTGTGGCTGATTGAGGACAAGCAGAGTAATGTGAATAAAATGATAGGGTCAGTGGAAGGAATGAAGGGTCAAGAAGGAGCACAAGGAAATAAACTCTAAATAGAATGGAGGCTATGTACAGAGGTCTGACATAGAGAAGACACAACTCTGTGGCAAAGTCCTAGAGGCAAACGAGGGGATACTGGAGATGATGACAGAGAAGACCAGAGGGGGCAGATAGGGATCGGGATGAATATGACAGTGCCCCCCCCATTAGAGCCGAGCCCTCAAGGCCAGAATAATGGTCGTAGGTGTGGACTAGCCCAAAATGGAGATATGGAACTTTTGGTGGAGCACCAAAGCAACTCAGATGGAACTCGTTGGCTAAGCAATTGTTGATCACATCAGAGTTTGGTCGGAGTCTGAAACAGGTTATAAGTAAGGTCACCCACCGGAGTTACCACTTGTCTTCTAATCACCCACTTCGCCCACAATGCCCACTAGTCAACCCCTGTCCCATTCCCCTATGCTGGTGTTGCGCAAAATTGAGGAGCTGCACAAGCAGCTCGAGATCACCAAGAAGAAGCAAGAGGCAGAGCATGCTGCTTGCCTTTGGTGTAAGGAGGAGGAGCACTGCAAGCATGAAGAGAAGGAGAGGAAGGATCATGAGGAGAAGGTGCAGAAGGAGGCAGAGGTGAAGGTGTGGAAGGAGGCAGAGGCGAAGGCACAGAAGGAGGTGGAGGCGAAGGCATGGAAGGAGGTGGAGGCGAAGGCACAGAGGGAGAAGCAGGAGAAGAAGAAGCAGGAGCACATGGAGAAGGAGAAAGGAAAGGAAAAGGTGAGTGGCACACCCATCGTGATGTACCCAGTGGCTCACCGGCATTACAGGAGATTGTTATCATGACATCAGAGGATGAGGCTGGTTCCCAGCCACCCAAATGAAGGAGAAGGGTGGCGAAGAAGGTGCCAGCATGGCTCGCCATGGAGCCCTGCCATTGCTGCCTTGACCAAGGCTACAAGTGCGAGGAGCCCCCAGCAAGAACAAAGGGAACCATATGCCCAAGGTGTACAAAGCTGCACATTACGTGCAAGTGAGCAAGGGTGGAAGGGGACAAGGAGGAGGAGGAGGAGGTGCTGGAACAGAGGAAGTGGATGTGGCCAGAGGCCATTATCCTGATTGCAGGACCATCATGGGCAGCCGCCCCCCCACTTGAGGACGCCATCTGGGTGCTCCTCAAGAAGGTGGCAGGTCATCTTGGAATGATCACATCCGAGGTGAAGAGGATTGGAGATGAGGTCTGTGAGGTCAAGGAAGACAGGAGGATGAGGAAAAGGCCACAGGTGGGGGTACAGATGGGGGTGCACGAGGTGACGGAGGTAGGAGTGGGAGAGAAAGAAGAAGGGAAGGGAAAGGAGATGGAGGATGGAGAAGACAGAGACAAAGACAGAGAAGGAGATGAGGATATGGAAGAGTAGGGAGCAGTAAATAGTTGTTTCTCTTTTCTTCTTTTCCTTTTTGTCATTAATTGTTAATAAAATGATCATGAAGTTGAAAACAGAGTGCACAGAGAAACGAAAGAGAAATGGAAAATTACAAGGAGACATTGGAGCATGTTGGCACTAGGAGGGGAGTGGTCTGGGCTTATTGGGATACCTCCGATGGAAGTCTGCAACAAGTTCCTTTGCATTTCCTAACTCCATAGCAAGTAGCCAGGAGGTCTTGTCATCTGTTCCTTGATAGCTGAGCCAACATACCAAGTACAGGAGTTGACAGTGATGTCGTCTCTGGTTGATCTTGGAGTCTAGGATCTCCTTGATCTTGTACTTGGGCTTTCCATTAACCTCAATTGGAGGTGCCGGAGGTTGGACATGGTTTGGAATTGTATTTGGAGCGCAAGGTTCTAACTGGGAAACATAAAATACTGGATGTACAGAGCACATAGAGTCTGGAAGTCATAACGTAAAAGAGTGAGTACCAGGTTTAGAGATAATCATGAAAGGGCCTAAGTATTTTTCAGAGTATTTTTTGGATGGTCTAGTAGAGCAGAGGTATTTCACCTTGAGGTATACTTGATTGCCAACCTTGAAGTTGGGAGCTGGACTTTGTTTTGCGTCTGCTGGTCCTTGGTAGTGCTTCTGTGCTTCCAGCATCTCCGATCAGAGGAAGTCATGGAGCTTGTCCAAAACATAAGACTTGGTGGAGGAGGAAGTAAGTTTGCAATCGGAGTAGACAGAGAAATTGGGATGATATCCCTTGTTGGTGAAGAAAGGGGATATGCCCATGGTAGCACTGGGCATGTTGTTGTAGGAGAATTCTGCAAGGGGAAGGAGCTCCAACCAGTTGTCCTGTTGGTAGTTGCAGTAAATCTGAAGGTATTGCTCAAGGATCTGATTAGCACATTCGGTTTGACCATCCCCCTCTGGGTGGTAACCAGAGGTGAAGTATAAGCACATATTGAGAGCTTTACCTAAGGATCAGAAGAAGTGAGAGATGAACTCAGAGCCCCAATTGGAGGTGATGTGGGTGGGGACTTTGTGCTTAGAGAAGACATGGAGGAGGAACAACTTGGCTAACTCAGTGGAGATGATGGTGTCATGAGTCGGGATGAAGAGTGCCTGTTTGGACAATCTGTCAATGATGACTAGGATGGCTGTAAAGCCCTCTGAAGGGGAAAGCTGTTCAATAAAATTCATGGAAATGGAGTTTCATGGTTTTTCTGGAATGGGAGCTGTTTCAGGAGACTGAAAGGGTGGTGGTGGAGAGTCTTAGAGTGGGTGCAGGACATACAAGAACTTACATAGTCCTTGACAAATGTGTGGATGCCCGGCCAAGTGTACTCTTGCTGAATGAATTCTAAGGTTTGGTTCTGCCCGAAATGACCAGCTGTTGGGTGATTGTGGAAGGTCCAGAGAATGTGGAGTTGGAGGCCATTAGCTTTGGGGATGTAGATGCGGTTGTCCCTTAGGAGGAATCCTTTGGAGTTGATGGTCCACTGTGGATCGTCGAGTGACTCTGTGGAGAGGAGGGGAGATGTGACTGGGTCGTTGAGGAGGGAGGAAAGGATATCAGATCGGAGTTGCTCTATGTTGATGAGGATGGAGGCCTGGAGCATTGGAGCTTCTAGATATGTCATGTGGAGGGACACAGTGAGTTGCTCATTAATGAAGATGGGTCTATAATTGTCCAGGTTAACACAAGTGTAGTCCTTATCACCCTCTTTTGGGTAGATGTCCCAACGTCTAGTTAACACATCAGGCTTAGCTCTGAGCTTACCAGGGTGGTACCAGACTGCCAGATTGAACTGACAGAGGAATTCCGACCAGTGGGCCTGGTAGCATATCAGGAGCTTGGTGGCGGAGAAATATTCCAGATTTTTGTGGCCCGTGATGATGTCTATGGGTTGTGTGGAGCCTTCCAAATAATGGTGCCAGTTGCTGAATGCCTCAAAGATTGCCAGTAACTCCTTGTCATGAGTATTGTAGTTCAACTCTGCTCTGGAGAGGGTATGGGAGTGAAACACAACGGGGTGGATCTCATTGTTGGAGCATGTGATGGAAAGGATGGCAGCGACTGCATAATCAGAGGTGTCAGTTTCGACTGTGGTGGAGTGTCTGGGATCCAGCGTGCAAGCACCGGAGCTGAGGTGAACACCTCCTTAAGGCGGAGGAAGGACTTTCAACAATTGTTGGAGAAGCTTCAAGGAACTCCTTTATGGATGAGATGCTATGAGGGGAACCACTATATTCAAGTAGCCCTGAATGAACCTGTGATAGAAGTTGGTGAAGCCAAGGAAGGCTTGAATATCCTTAACTTTCCACAGCTCAGGCCAGTTGAGAATTGTCTGGATCTTGTCTTGGGCCATGGAGAGCCCGGATGGGGAGAGGATATATCCAAGGTATTTGTCGGTTTCTGAATGCCACTTGCACTTCTCTGGTTTGAGGTAAAGTCCATTAGCACAGAGGCACCAGAGGACTTCCCAGACTTGCTTGCGATGAGCGGTGGAGTTGAAGAGGTAGATCAGTATGTTGTCAAGGTAGACCATGACACACACATCCAGCATATCTGCGAAGATACTATTGACGAAGTGCTGGAATATGGTGGGGGCATTAGTGAGACTGAAGGGCATTACTAACCACTTGAAGGAGCCATAGCAGGTATGGAAGGAGGTCTTCCATTTGTTGCCCTCCACAACACAAACCAAGTGACAGGCATGTCAGAGGTTGAGCTTCATGTAGATCTTAGCTCCGCTAGGGGCTTCTAAAAGGTCAGAGGTGCAGGGGAGTGGGTATTGGTCCTTCTTTGTGATTTTATTGAGGCCCTGAAAATTGACACACAAACAGAGTGAGCCATCTTTCTTTTGGATGAACAAGATAGGTGCAGCATGAGGGGAGGATGATTGGCGAATGAAGCTGTTCATTAGGTGCTCATTGAGGAAGCCTCAGAGGACCTCCTGTTCAGAGGGAGATAGGGAGTGCAACCTGCCTATAGGGGGTTCTGTGCCTTCCTCTAACTCAATCTTCAGATTGAAGAGCCTATGTGGCATGAGGGTTAAGGCCTTCTTCTTACTGAGTACATCCACATAGTCATGGTACTCCGGAGGGACTTTGGAGAGGTCTATAGGGTCATCGGTGGTGGTGTTGGAGATGGATGCAGAGCAAGCGGACATTGAGTTGAGGGAGAGGGTAAACTGGACGGAGCCCTCTAATTTGCACATGCGCTGAAAAGCAGCAGCGTTGACAAAGGAAATCTTGGGGCATGGAAGTCCAGGGGCTTTGGATAAATCTGAGGGTGGTGTCTTCAGAGGATGGCTGGCTAGGCTGGGGTGAGTCTGAGGAGGGAGGTTGGGAGGCGGAGGAAGAGGAGTGGAGTTCAACTCCAGAGACTTGGATGGTAACATTGGAGTTGGCATTTCCATTGCAGGGATTTGGAATGTAATGCTGCTCATAGCCCAGTCAATCAATGGATTGTAGCGGGTGAGCCAGCAGTGTCCTAAAATGAACATGCATGAGGAATCCAATGAGGTAATGAAAAACAATTCAGAGGTGGTTTCATCCGAAGCAAAGGCAAGGCTGAGGTCTACTGCGGAGGAGATGGAAGAGGAAGAGGGGCCATCAAAGAGACAGAGGAGAATTGGAGGGACAGAGTATGTAGGTATTTTATGTTTTTTAATAAATGAAGAGTCTATAAAACAGTGAGTAGAGCCAGAGTCAAGAAGGCATGGAATATTGAAGATATCATAGGAAGGAAGGGAAATAGAGGGATGAAGAGAATGAGTGTCAGAAAGAGTGGATGCATTGAGATGTAGCTCCATTAGAGCACAGTCAGGTCCAACACAACTCCCAAGCTGTGTGTCATGGGAGTTACAATCTATTTCTTTGCTTCCAGAGAAGCGAAGCCTGATGTTGGAGCTGCTGGAGTAGCAGTGGCAGCTTGAGCCTTTGAAGCTCTAGAGATAGATTTTGGGTACTCCTTGGCAGAGTGACTGGCAAGCCCACAGAACAGGCAGAGTCCTTGTTTAGGTGTTGCTGGTGTTCCTCCAGAAGGAGTTTGCCATCTTTGCCCAACTTGGACGAGATGGAGTCAGGGGTGGAAGAGTTACCCTTCATATTGCTGTTGTTGTTACCTCTGTTGCCAGAGGGACTGGAGGTGGATGTGGAGGAGGAGGAACCCTTGGACTTATCATTCTTAGGTTTGCTAGATGATAATCAGTTATTGTTAGTATTGGAACCGGAGGATTTTGAAGAGGAATTGTTCTGATTCCCAGAGTTCAAACCCAAAGGTTTAGAAGCGTGCGAAATTTCTTCCTTGTGCTCCCAATACCTATGGTTGATCTGCTGGGAGAGAGCATGGAGATCCACAATATTGTCCAGCTTGCCTTGACAAGAGAGCTCATCCTTGATCCAATCCAGAAGTCCGTTGTAGAAGCTCCTACAGAGAGCTCCATGACCCCAGTCTCAGACTTGGCTTGCCAGGTGATTCCATTCTACAATATACTTGGTGATCCTTTGACCATCATGCATCTGCAGTTGCTCAAGTTGAGCTTTGGTGTCAGCTATGGGGTCATGGGGACCAAAGTTAGTTTGTAACTCATATAAAAAATACTCCCAGTGGTCCATCCATAAGGGGTGAAGAGCCAGAGGCTGTTGTCTGAGCAAGTCCAGCTTGAAGTATTCGAGCACAACACCCTTTAGGTAGGATTGAGCAAATGTTACCTTAGCCCTATCCTTTCGGAAGGACTTCAGGTTAGCTTGAAAATTGATTTCACACTGAACGACAAAGGGATGGAGTTTCTTTGGGTCAGCACTATCAAATGGGTCTGGCTCCTGGACCTTGGGCTTTGGGCCCTCAGAACCACGTTTGCGTTGGAGTGCTTCTCGTGTTATATTCCTAATTGTGTCAGCAAGCTGTGCAAATGGTTCAAAAGCAAGAGGAATATTATTAAGGTCATCCTTGGGGATGTTGTGCCTGAAGATATGATTGGAGTTGGGGGTGGAATTGCTTGAATCGTCAGAGGGATTGTTGGGATCATCACTGTTACCATCATCACAGCCTCCACCTCCTGGCATTGGAGTGTCAGGGCGTCTATCACCATAGAGATTGTTATCGTCATCTGGAAGGACTTGGAAGCAAGAGCCTTCCAGAGACTGGTCTCTTGGTAGTGGAGTTAATGGAGACAATGGAGCACACGACCTCAGTCCGGAGATTGAGGGTGTGGCCTGCTGGGTCAGGCTAATGAACTCACCAGGAATACCATGTGAGCTACCATAGGCAGTCTGTGGTACACCAGCATGCCGAGAGTTTCTTGTGGTATGTGTAGCCATATCTGAGAGAACTCGACAAGTGTGAGTTCATATATACTGGCAAGTCTGGATCCTCCAGGCTCAAGTCCAATGGAGTTCTGGAGGATAGAAGGAAGGTTAGTACAAATTGGACTGGAGGGTCTGACAGAGGATAGCAGAGGAGGGGACTTAGTAAGGACTTGGCGCAGACTTATGTGTCACATCCTTGCTGAGGTCTTGTCCTTGATTTTGGAGCAACAGAGGCTTAGGAGGTAGTGGGAGGAGATGGAGAACATGAAGGGGAACTTCAAGTGAGAGGATGGGAGACTTAGTTGATATATGAACTGAGGAGCATAGGTGAAGTACAGGAGATTATATACTACAAGTCCAGATTGGAGATTGGACTCAGGAATGGAGGAGCATGTGCAAAGGTATGAAGGTCATACGGGAAATGGAAGTATCATGTGGGACAGAATTGTGGCTGAACAAGGATAAGTGGAGTAATGTGAATAAAATGATAGGGTCAGTGGAAGGAATGAAGGGTCAAGAAGGAGCACAAGGAAATAAACTCTAAATAGAATGAAGGCTATGTACAGAGGTCCAACACAGAGAAGACACAACTCTGTGGCAAAGGCCTAGAGGCGAATGAGGGGATACCAGAGATGATGACGGAGAAGACCAGAGGGGGTGAATAGGGGTTGGGATGGATATGACATGAGTGTTGGATGGCATATGCAAGTTGTGCCACAGGATCCATCATCCTTGAAGTCTAGATTGTCAGAGGAGTCACCTCCATCAGAGCTCAGAGCTCCTGGAGCATGGCTGGAAGGGGTACGGAAAGGGTGCTCTTGATGAGCAGAGTGAGCACTGAAGCAACTGCAGAGTTTCTCTGGAGGATGCAATGATCTTGGAGATGCTGTGCTACCAGTGTGCTTGGAAGTGGAGGTGAAGGGGTGACGTGTGGAGAATTCCCTGAAATCTTCAACAACTTCAGGAGTTCATCAACGACTCATGAGGGCACTGAGGGAAAGTTGTTGGACAGATGTGGATTGTGAGATAGATGTGCCAGAGGCATGGTTCTGAGGACAGGAGTGAGAAAACATGTTACAGTATGATACTTAGCAAGTGTGAGCTTTGTTATACTGTTTCCGTCTGGGTTCCTCTGGGCTTAACTCCAGAACTCCAGAGTTGTCACGGGAAAGTGAAGCATTGGGTTCAGCTTATGTGCTGCCCCCTTACTAGGTTGTTGCTCCAGATTTTGGATGAAGGTTGGAGGTTGGATGTGTGGAGGTTAAGGAATGTAAGGGTAGTCACTAGGACTTGGAGATCAGAAATGGAGGAAGACTAAATTGATAACAAAGCTAAGGAGTACAGGATTTGTAATGGAACAATGAAGGTTACTAAAGGTCCAGAGAATGGATAACTAGATACCAGGGCTGCACACCAGGTACTTAGAGGCTGGAGCAGTACACACAGCCTAGCACTGGATTGGAGCCATGTACAAAGTGAGAACTAGTACAGATATAGACAAAGAGAAATGGAGAGGCAAGGAGAGGAACGTAATGGAGGTCTGGAGATCCAGAGTAGTGTTCTGAGTGAGAATGCTCTGGAGTTCATGTCTAGAGAACACAGAGTTGGGCCGGAGGGCTGGAGATGGCTAGAAGGGTGAACGGAATATGACAGTTCCAATGTTTGTATGTTTTACACTAAACAATCCAAAACCCAATAACTCCTAATCCTTACCCTAACATAAGTAGTGTATGGATTAAAGTACTCACTCTTGGCTTTCTCTGGATCCAAAATTGGAGGTATTTGATTGAGATTTAAGAGAATGGCAGCCATTTCAAAATAATGACTCATTGGGACACTTATTTGATCCTTATTCTTGATTACATATATTAGACCCTGGCATACCATAAAATGATTACATATGTTTGGTAAGGGACATATTATGTCACCTTTGTGTAATTTAGTGTAAGACAGCATATAGAAACTCCACTATCCAATGTTAATTATCTCATAATCCATTTTTATCTCTTTAAGAAATAATATTGTTTTTCTTTTTTTTCTTCAACTTTCCTATGGGAAAATTTCTTCTCAAACTGATCTAGGGAGATCTATAGTATGTTAGATCCATCATGAAATACAACCAGGTAAGACTAGGCTTTATAGTGACCGCTATTCAAAATGTGAGTATAGTAGAAAGTAGGCTATTGCTTAATAAATTAGTATGGAGAAGGTCAAATTTGCCACATATTGTGCTGTATCCATCCAACCCTTTCTCTCACTCAAGATCCAGATCAAATTTGTTCCTATATAGCCATGCACTCTCAGTAGACCTCTGGTAAACTAGAGTAGATAACTGACCCCTCTAGTAACTAACTCCTCCCTTTATTTTTTAGACACAAAAGCTTATCTATATGGCTCAGTTACATTGACTTTGGTCTTATCTGACCATATAGCTAAGCTTTGGTCATCTACAAGATACTACCAGCATACACAAGCAAAAGTCAATCTTACTTCCATAATAGAGACATGTTTTCTTAAATATGGCCCTTGATAGATGCTCTGGGTGGTATTTCTTATAGTATAAGGGAAAAGGTAAGCTTTAACAATGAAATTAATTTGATTGAGTGCCTGAATACTATTCTTTGTCTCTCTAGTAATCATTTATTAAGCAATAGTCTACTTCCTACCTGTCATATCCATCCCAACCCCTATCTGCCCCCTCCAGTCTTCTCTGTCATCATCTCCAGTATCCCCTCATTTGCCTCTAGGCCTTTGCCATGGAGTTGTGTCTTCTCCACATCAGACCTCCATACATAGCCTCCATTCTATTTAGAGTTTATTTCCTTGTGCTCCTTCTTGACCCTTCATTCCTTCCACTGACCCTATCATTTTATTCACATTGCTCTGCTTGTCCTTGTTCAGCCACAATTCCGTCCCACATGATACTTTCCATTTTCCATATGATCTTCATACCTTTGCACATGTTCCTCCATTCCTGAGTCCAATCTCCAATCCAAACTTGTAGTATATAATCTCCTGTACTTCACCTATGCCCCTCAGTTTGTATATCAACTAAGTCTCCCATCCTCTCACTCAAAGTTTCCCTTTATGATCTCTATCTCCTCTCACTATCCCCTAAACCTCTGTTGCTCCAAAATCAAGGACACAACCTCAGCAAGGGCATGACATATAAGTCTGTGCCAAGTCCTCACTAAGTCCCCTCCTCCATTATCCTCTGTTGGACCTCCGGTCCAATTTGTACTAACCTTTCTTCTACCCTCCAGACCTCTGTTGGACTTGAGTTCAGAGGACTCGGACTTGACAGTATATATGAACTGCACACTTGTCGAGTTCTCTCAGATATGGCTACATGCACCACAAGAAACTCTCGTCACACTGGTGTACTGCAGACTGCCTATGGTAGCTCACATGGTATTCCCAGCAAGTTCATCAGCCTGACCCAGTGGGCCACACCCTCAATCTCTGGACTGAGGTCATGTGCTCCATTGTCTCTGTTAACTTTCCTACCAAGAGACCAGTCTCCAGAAGGCTCTCGCTTCCAAGTCCTTCTGAATGATAATAATGATCTCTACGGTGATAGATGCCCTGATACCCCAATGCCAGGAGGCAGAGGCTGTGATAATGGTAATGGTGATGATCCTGATGATCCCTCCAATGATTCAAGCAATTCCATCCCCAACTCCAATCACATCTTCGGGCACAACATCCCCAGGGGTGGCCTTAGTAGTGTTCCTCTCACTTTTGTGTGACGATGGTAACAGTGATGATCCCAACAATCCCTCTGACGATTCAAGCAATTCCACCCCCAACTCCAATCATATCTTCAGGCACAACATCCCCAAGGATGACCTTAATAATATTCCTCTTGCTTTTGAACCATTTGCACAGCTTGCTGACACAATTAGGAATATAACATGAGAAGCACTCCAACGCAAACATGGTTCTGAGGGCCCAAAGCCCAAGGTCCAGGAGCCAG
>JBBPRA010000138.1:0-52779 GCA_038092775.1 Boletus rubescentipes | reverse complement strand
CTCGGACGATACGCTACGTGTTCGCCTCGCGTACAAGTTTTTCCCTCCAGTCCATTACATTCGACTGGAGCTCACCAGCTCGCTCGTTAGGTCCGACTCACGCGCACGCTAACAAATCACTCCAATGGTTAAGTGGTGGCAGAGAAGCCTCATGTCCTGCATCTTTGATCGATGGGAGGGGATCAATGAAAACGTTTACATCCGGATCCACTACTACGTACACCGTATAGGCGCCTAAAATGAAAGGAGAAACGATTTGTTACTTTTCGCTGCCACCTTCCCCAAAGCCATGTTTAGAACGTAGAACGTCACTTCTGCATTTTCCTCTGACGGATAAGTCTCTTCCCTCACACTGATCGGCCCTGCATCGCTTTGGTATCGATATGTTTCAAAGATAATCCTGCACCCTTCAAGCTTGCAATACAATCTGCCGGGTTGTCTGCCCGGATTAGTGATGCAAGCGATGCAGTTCTGGGTTCCAGCGTAGTTATCAATTAAACAGCGTTTAGGCAAGCTGACATCACGCCAAGAGTGCTCAACCGGCTGCACCTTGCATTCAGCCCGCATCCTGGAAAAAAATAAATGACGCATACCACTGCATTTGGAGCTTCCTCGACCAGATCAGCTTGTTGAATCTTACCGTGTACCAGTCGTCTCCAGCTCCGCTCAGTGTGAAACCAATCACCCATCGCCGTCCCTGCGCGACTCAGACGCACGAAGATCGCTGAGATAAGGAAAGAACTTACCCCAACCATCCAACGACCCATCACGGGCGTAGCTCAATTGTAGCTTGAACCACTTGTGGGCCATTTGTTCATCTCTGAAATGGCAGACCCCAGGATCGACTGACGGAGTGCGCAGTGTAACGTCGTTACCACTCAATTCCCATGAGTTCTTTCCTTCGACGAGGCTCCTATACCAAAATTTGTTTCCCTCCTCGCTGACAAGGGATTAGCAGGGTGAAATTATCTAGGAGAGTGTCGATCACGCACTACAACAGAGTGCCCTTACCAGCTCTGACTGGTTGCCACTGGGATACAGTGGCACCCTCGAGATATATGCCAGGTTCTCGCGATAAAACGCTGAATTTGACACCGAAGTGCTTGTGGGCCACCTTGATACACATTGGCGGTACTGGTTCGAAGGTCTTGGTGGGGCGCAGGCCAGATCCTATAGGCGCTGGTTGTTCCAGGTTCCCTTTCTTAAGAAGGGGTGCCGTGCTATTAATCATTGTAAGCGAAGCGGATGTCGTCATCGTCTGCCTCGGCCCCGGCTTAGCGTTCAGCCCCCAATCCGTTAAATGCCTGTCCTCAGTCCCTAGCATGGTATCTGTAGATATGAGCGAAGATGGAGTATAGTTCAAGTAAGATTTTACCTGGATGGACTAATTGAACGGACGGTTCCGCCTTCTTTATCGAGTAAAGGAGTTCTTGGACTGCCTTGAAACGTGGACGTGCGGATGGTTCGCGTGATATACAATCACAAAGCAATTGCCAAAGTGCGTCGTTGAAACCGCGCTCGTAAACTTTACTTGACGTCGGGCGATGAAGCTCAACATAACCCTCTCGGACCAAGTGGTCAGGCTCCGCGATGAATGGAACCTCTTCCGCGAATACCTGTGGACGTTATATCAGAGAGCAAAGGATGGCTTGCAATCGCTAATACCTCATAAATCACCATCCCAAATGCATACACATCGGTCTCGAAAGATAGGGGTTGACCCTTCAGCGCCTCCGGCGCTAGAAATCGAAGCGTTCCTGAAATCTTACTCGTTTTGGTTCCTTCTGTCCCAGAAGAGCAAGCCTTCGATAAACCAAAGTCCGTAATGCATGCTTTCCCCGAATCATCTACGAGGACATTTACCTGAGAAGCTCATGCATATTAGATACCAAAATGCAGAAACAAATCTTACACTCTTCAGATCTCCATGAACGACGTTCTCTTCGTGAAGATAGTACATTCCAAGAGAGATCTCAAAGGTCTTTATATTCGAATTAGTTGCCAACGACAGCCTTCACGACTATCCAAATAACACATACTAGCTTCGTGCGATCGGCTTCTGGTGTTGCAGCTAAATATTGAACAAGATTCCCGTGCTGCATATACCGCGAGACGATATATGGGGGAGACGTCAAGGTGGATGCACCATAGAACGGGACGATGTGGTCATGGCGTAACCTGCTCCAAATTTCTATTTCCCTCTCCAGGTCCTGTGCGTACGTATAGAAAAAATAGTTCGCAACTACCACCGAGAACCTGAAGACGAACCTCTCTCGTGTTTCCAACATCCTTCAACGTCTTCACTGCAACCATCATGCCTCGGAATCGCGCCTTAGAGACGGTCGAGAATCCTCCGCGACCTATCGTCCCACAATAGTCGAGATCGTACTCTGTGATCAGCCATTGATTCTGTTTCGGCACTCTCCTTCCCGTGGTCGTTTTGATGCACTCGAGGCTCTTTTGCATAATTTGCACTTCCACCGGGATGTCTTGTTCGGAAGTAAGTCTTGCAGTTCTCACCTCCTAAGAAATTAGAATAGATTCTTGGAGACAAATGTACGAACCTTCACATACCCGCTCCATGACAGCCATGGCCTGATCTTCCTGCTCATCGGTGCGTAGGCCGAGACGACGACGAATTTCCTCGTAGTTTCCTGCGAGGATTTTGAGGAGAGCTTGAAGACCATCTAGATCGGACATCGCCGCCTTTTTCTGAGCTTGGATGTGCAATGAATGGTCGATCTAGGAATGCGCTTGACGCCGACAGCTCAACGATTATGACAGGTTGCCGCGCTCACCGAAAACAACTGCGAACAGTCAGCAAGGAGACGATTTGCGAGCTCAATCTCCTTGTTGATGTCCTCAAAATGAAGCAGTGCGTTGAAGAACGACATATCGGCGAGCTTTTGCAAAATGGTTTGAATCTCTTCAAATTTCCTATTGGATCGACACGCCAAGTCAGCTTCAAGCTTTCTCGCTTCAGTAATGACATTCAGCATGAACGTACTTTGGAAGTTTCGTAACACTGCTTTGATCATCTTGCGGGTTTCCATGATGGACATCTTTGATGATGAGGGCCGCTCGCTGAATGACAGCCTTGCATCTCTTCTGCCCGAACTTGATATGTTCGTAAGTGTCTGCCATTTGCTGTACTACGTTGAATGCGGGCAATAAAATGCCAAGCGAATTAGCACTGGTCACGTCAATCAAGGTTAGAATGCTAGTAGCCATGGTCAGATGGTAGCCTAGGTGAGCCGAGGCACGAGGCAAACGTAGGATTTAATTTAGTCTATGCGCGCGTGAGAAGTGTAGTGCCTGGCGCCTTTTTTTCTGCTCCTCCACTCCTTGCTAGCGGCTTTTTGCCAGTAGTCATGGTCCTTGTTTCATTCTTTTCGCACTCACCCGCCACTCCCACTCATAAACCTCGTACAAAGTTCGTCAAGCACTCATTTTTTCGACGCTGCCTCACTCGACACCTGCCAGTTCGAGATCAGGCTGTTTCGGCGCCCATCCTGCCCTCACAGCGCTTTCTCCCCCCGACAGGTTCGGGTTCAGTTTCGGACCGGAAGAGCTTTTGGGCTTTTTGCCACCATCACTTCTCACTCAGCTCATTCAGTCAAGATTCTTTTATTCGAGTCAAAAGCCGCAATGCAAAGATTGGGATCCGGCTTTGGCAGTGTTTGAAGCGCCAGTGGAAAGCCACATATCCACCAATGGCGGTGTCTCCATAGCCATGCATGTGGCGGATGGCATTCCCAGGGTTTTTGATCACACGAAAACATGTTTGAATCGTCATCCAAAATCGAATGCAAGGCTACCAACTCCAATCGTTTGTAAGCACACTAGTCACGTGTACAATACTACATACACCCGCCGCAGGTCGTAGAGACAGTAGTCGTACTTTGTAGTCGCCCCGACAGAGCATGGTCCTGTTCTGTCGCCCGTCTGTGTCAGTGTTTCCCTCCGTAGGTCACGGCAGGTTTCCATCGTTCTTTACTGTTATCCTGTGGGTGATTTTGGTCCATTTCATATTGGCAAAATTGAAGAACCATGAGTAAGACTTCTTCCAATGGCGCTATGAATTCGAAATGGGTCCGAGTTGTTAAGTTGTCACATGGCGTTCCTGAGGAATCCTAGCCCCCGAACCGAGCAAAATTAATTGTTGCTTTCATCCGAAGAGGCTAGACCAACTCGGGAGCTTGATTGGCTGCGGGAATGGCAATAGTTGTGGGCGACCCAGGGAGGAGAGAAGCGTTGGTTGACGGACTTAATAGAAGCGAAGGGCATGCGACAGTGGCGTGTTTGGTATTCAAGCATTTGCGCCTGATGTAGGAAGACCATTTGGCGCTTATATGTAGCTTCCCACTAGCGCCTCGTGTCTGTATGTGTCATGCCGCCGTTCAGTCCAGGTCCGCGCAGTGGAATCGGTGACTCTTTGAAACAGTCAAAATCAGGTCTTCGAACCGCTCAGTCGACCTCACCCTGAGTCAGCAATATTGTTTCAAGTTGAGGAGCCACAGGTAGCGATCCCACGCTAATGTTTACCCCTTATCGCCCCGTTATCGGGATCTTATGTCCGAGTCCTCGTACGTCCACTTCGTCAGCTAGCCACTCGCTAAGCTTCAAAGCTTGCATTTCGCATTTCGTCGATTTCCGCAACATCAACGTCATGCGCAATCCTGGCACCGTTCCGATCACGACTTTCCCCTTAACTCATGATGCGGCTCTAACAGGGCCTTAGCTAGTAGGTGATGCATTCAAATCCGCCGAATTGCCGTGTACAACACGCGGTGTGCTAACGAAGCATCCATTCATCGCGGCATTCCTCAATCGATTGTGCCACGAATCCTATCGGGGATCCTATATCAGCACCTTCGTTGACGACATTGTGGGACCCACCTTTCTAGACCTCACTGCTGATTGCTGCGCCAGCGCCTTTTCTACATAATGTCCTCTGCAACTGGTACCTACAATACCTATAACATTCTATCTACCTGGTCATGGTCATGTCTCACGTTCACAGACAATGAATCCGGCCCCGAAATTATGAGCTGCAGTACCAACTCGTCGCAACAACAGGTAAGACATAAACCCACTCCGATACAATAGATCCACTCACCTCTACAAGTGGGATGTACAGCCGTCGGGTAACTTGAATGGTACCTTTTGGGTCAAAAACGGCGCATACAACTCGTATATAAGTACTATCACTCCCAATCAACAGCTTTCCAATCTGTCGCAAAGTCAAACGCCATACGGCTGGTATATGTACCAAATCGCCACAAATGCCACTGGCAGCACATATGTGTTGGTAACTTGATTTTTTTTTGAAACAGTGTTTGATTCCATATCAGACTTTCTCCCAACAATATGCATTCACTTGGGTGGAGTGTTCAAGAACCCACCGATGGCAACGAGGTGAGTTCAACTGCATATGTCGAACCTTTTGTCTATTGAACGTAATCCAGTTGAACCTAAACTTGTGCTGTGACTATGCTGGCAATTCATGGTTCTTCCAGCCAAGCTTATACCCAGCAACGACTACCACGAGCGCTACCACGAGCGCTACCACGAAAGCTACCACGAACGCTACTACGAGTGGGATACCAATATGGGAGATCGCCGTTATCTGCGTATCTTCGATTCTGGCCGGGCTACTATTATTTGTTGTCCTTATCTGGGCCGTTCGGCGCAGGTCACTACAAATCCTTCGTGCGCTTGGTGACAATTGACGACAGCGCCTACTGGAATTTGGAACTGACTCGTGTGCGGGGATTGGCACAGAACGGACAATTCAATTGTGTTCGGTGATGGTCTTGATTCTCGTGCAGATGACTGTTCCTTATAGATATTTCTGGATCGGATTAGGGTTCCGGTTTATTGATGGAAACTGCATACCATCGCTTCTCAGATATCGGAATCGGGGTTTGACTATCTGTGTTTGTTTCCACTGCACGCCATTTTGTTTGTTGTAAATTCTATGGATATGACGTGTAGGCATTGTTACAACCACCAATAACCACCAATGGGCGATGGGACCGGTTCCAGCGCACATAACCATATACCCGTACCCGTGACGGGTTGGTACCCGCGCCGGAGGTTACGAGTACGCTCATGGGTACTCCCTGCGACAAGAGTGTACTGCAGTGAGGGCAGCGTATGCGAAAGACTCGGATTGCCACTGTACGAGAGTACAATGTGCATGAACGCCACACTACGCGCACGTGCAAGGGGCGGGTGAGAGCACACACGCGGACCTGGGAGCACCACGCTGGTGACAATTGTCACGGTTGGCGCCGGGTAAGTGGGCGGGCCGCGAGCATGCACACAGGGGTGCTGGGGCATAACATGCGATGCTAATGGGTACGATAGTTGGTTACCGCACTTTGATACGGGGTTCATGGTGCATTCCGAGCATGACGAGGGTGGTGGGGGGATGTCTGTGAAATGTAGTTGAATGAATGCGTGGCGTGTGAGCGTGTGAGTTCCATGCCCTCTGGGGGAGTGGTGAACGAGCGGGTGGGGCGCAGCGAGCAAGCTAGACACCCATGCAGGTGGCTCGAGACAGGTGTACGCACAGTGCAATTTAACGCGTGTTAGGCGACAAGAATGCTGAAAGGTTTTGGTTTTGCAGCACGGGTTATGGAGCAGGGCATCGAACGAAGCCCATACCGTTTATTTCGAACCATTTCCAGTGGTTCCCATTGGGCTGTGCATGCAATGCCGACGAATTGTCTGTCATGAAGTAAATATGATAACGGTACTAGCAAGGGACGCACATTGTACAAATTATAACTTACACAGCCTGTTCCTTACGGGTCCAGGAACAAAATCTTGGACGCTGTTTCTTGGAAGCCCATGTCAAAAGAGGATGGAAACTGGCAGAGGGATGCAAATTTGTAGTGAAAACCGGTAGCAGGAAGTGATCAGGCTAGGCTGTCGCGGACTTTCCCGCTTTCACTCGCTTACATAAATTAATTCCCCCTGCTAGGATTAGTGCTCAATATGTGTGTACTTAGGAGAGTCGGAGCTGTTTCTTGAGCGATCTGAATGCCTTAACGGACATAAGTACGCTGAGGCTAGGCAACATGGAGGGAGCTATGGCAACTGACTTTTCGCGAGAACCGGTACTTACTCCATTCGATGGGAAAGAGCATTCACAACTACTAAGTACTACACGCATCACATCGCATACAAGCCTAAAATGAAAGGAAACTTGAAAACGATCTGTTACTCTTTCCCGCCGCCTTCTCCAAATTCGCCTTTAGAACACGGAACGTCACTTCTACACATTCCTCAGACGGATACGTTTCTTCGCTCGCACGTATCGGCTCTTTATCGCTTTGCCGTCGGTAAGTTTCGAAGATCATACTACACCCTTCAAGTTTGTAACACAATTTGCCGGGATGTTTGCCGGGATTAATGATGCAAACGACGCAGTTCTCGGTTCCAGCTTGCTTATCTATTGTAAAACGTTTGGGCAAGCTGGCATCATGCCAAGAGCGCTCGTTTGGCTAGGCACGCATTCAGCCGGCGTCTTCTGAGACAATAGAAAACATACCACTGCGTCTGGACCTCCTTCGACCAGACCAGCTTGTTGGATCCTACCGTGTGCGAGTCGTCTCCAACTCTGCTCAGTGCGGAACCAATCACCCGTCACCGTCTCTGTGCAGCTCAGCCACATGGAATCTGCTAAAATGACGAAAGAGCTTACCCCAACCATCCAACGATCCATCACGGGCGTAGCTCAATTGGAGTTTGAACCACTTGCGGGCCAGTTGTTCATCCCTGAAATGGCAGACGCCAGGATCGACTGACGCAGTGCGCAGCGTAACGTTGGTGCCTCCTAGTTCCCATGAGTTATTTCCTTCGCCGGCGCTACTGCTATACCAAAATGTGTTTCCCTTCTCGCTATCAGGGGATCAACAAAGGGAAGGTTAGCTAGAACTGTATTGATTACGCACAGAAACAGGGTGCCCTTATTAGCTCTGATTGGTTGCCACTGCGACGTGCCGGCTCCCTCGAGGTATACGCCAGGTTCCCGTGATGATACACCGAATTTGACCCCGAAGTACTTGTGGGTTACCGTGATACGCACTGGTGATATTAGTGGGAAGGTCTTGAAGTCGTGCAAGATGGATCTTCTGGACGATACATCGAAAGGTTCCTCCGATACCGAATTCTGTTCCTCGGGAAGTGGTGTCATCCTACTGACCGCCGGCACTGAATGAAGAAGTTCCCCAGATGCAGATTTCTGTTCCTCGAGAAGCGGTGCCATCCTACTGATCACTGGCGGTGTAGGCGAAACGATTGCCATCGAGTTCGTTTCGAGCCTCCAATCTGTCAAATACTTGACCTGAGTTCCTAGCGTAGAGTCTGAAAATATGAGCGATGGTGAAGTAGGTTCTTGGTAAGATTTTACCTAGATTTTTTAATTGAGTGGACGGTTCTGCTTTCTTCATCGAACGGAGGTATTCCTGGATCATCTTGAAACGTGGACGCGCAGACTGGTCACGGGATATACAATCAGAAAGCAACTTCCAAAATGATTCGTTGAAACCGCGCTCGTAAACCTCATTCCGCGCTGGGCGGAGAAGTTCAACTCGACCTTCTTGCACCAGGTGGTCAGGCTCAGCGATAAATGGGACCTCTCCAGCGAATACCTATCGACGTCATATCAGAGAGCGAAGTATGGTCCACAATGGTCAATACCTCATAGATCACCATCCCGAACGCATATACATCGGTTTCGAAAGAGAGAGGTTGACCCTTTAAAGCCTCCGGTGCTAGAAATCGAAGCGTTCCCGCAATTCTGCTCGTCATGTTTCCTGGTGCCCCGGAAGAGCAAACCTTTGATAAACCAAAGTCGGTTATGCATGCCTTCCCAGAATCATCTATCAGCACATTTACCTGAGAAGAACATGCCTATTAGCCACGACGATACGCAAATACATTGGTCTTACACTCTTCAGATCTCCATGAATGACGTTCTCTTCATGAAGGTAGTACATCCCGAGAGAGACTTCCAAGAGCTTTACACTCGAATTAGCGGTCAACGATATCCATGATGACCACCCCAACACACTTACCAACTTCGCACGATCGGCTTTTGGTGTTGCAGTCAGATATTGGACAAGATTTCCGTGTTGCATGTACCGCGAGACGATATATGGGGGAGACGTCAAGGTGGATGCACCATAGAACGGGACAATATGATCATGGCGTAGCCCACTCCAAATTTCTATTTCCCTCTCCAGGTCCTGTGCATATGTATAAAAGAATAGGTTGTAACCACCACCGAAAACCTGAAGACGAACCTCTCTCGTATTTCCAACATCCTTCAACGTCTTCACTGCAACCATCGTGCCTCGGAATCGCGCCTTAGAGACGGTCGAAAATCCTCCGCGACCTATCGGGCCACAATCTTCGAGATCGTACTCTGTGATCAGCCATTTATTCTGTTTCGGCGCGTTCCTTCCTGTGGTTGCTTTGATGCACTCGAGGCTCTTTTGCATGATTTGCACCTCCAGGGGTATATTTTCTTTGTAAATGGTTCTTGCATTCCTCAGTTCCTGAGGATTTGGATTGAAGTCATGGGGATGCATGTCCGAAATTTCACGTACCCGCTCCATGACAGCCATAGCCTGATCTTCCTGCTCATTGCTATGTAGGGCAAGATGACGACGGATCTCCTCGTAGTTTCCTGCGATGGTTTTGAGGAGAGCTCGGAGGGCATCTCGATCGGACTTTGCTGCGTTGCTCTGAGCTTGAACGTGCAACGATGAGTCGATCTAGGAACGCGCGTGACATGGACGGTTCAGCGATTCACCATGTTGCCGCGCTCACCGGAAACAACTGCGAACAGTCAGCAAGGAGACGATTTGCGAGTGCAATCTCCCTGTTGATGTCCTCAAAATGAAGCAGTGCTTTGAAGAACGACATATCAGCGAGCTTTTGCAAAATGATTTGAATCTCTTCAAATTTCCTATTAGATCGACACGCCAAGTCAACTTCAAGCTTTCTCGCTTCAGCAATGACATCCAGCATGAACGTACTTTTGAAGTTTCGTAACACCGGTTTGATCATTTCGCGAGTTCCCATGGTGGACGTCTCTGATGATGAGGGCTGCTTGCTGAATGATAGCTTTGCATCTCTTCTGCCCAAACTTGATGCGTTGGTACGTGTCCACCATTTGCTGTATTACGTTGAATGCGGGCAATAAAATGCCAAGAGAGCTGGTACTGGACACGCCAATCAATGATAGAATATCATTGACAGCCATTGAGAAGGTGGGCTCCGAGGATTCGGGTGCTAGTTTCAGGGGTTCAAGTATTTGGTTCAACCAGTCATTGACGCCGAGCCTACTGTGGCGGGGCTCCGCAGGAGGCGCCGGGTCGCCTTACCTTTATATTTATCCAAACTTAGCCCTGAACTCCTGACAGGGATAAGTACATCTAACACGAGGTAAGCTAATATTAAAGCTAGTACAAATTCTCAGTCTCCTAGTGGGTCCCACTCGAACTAAACCTGGAAATTTGTTGTTGTCTGTATATACTCATTCCTGGGTGTCTTGAGCCGTGATAGAAAAGTCGGGTGAACTCGGGAAGCAGACCGTTCTGCAGCTACTATCACTGGCTGTCCTTGTTTGGCTGGTCTGGCGACTACGAACACTTTCTGTGGTCGGCCCAAAGTAATGTACTCGGTGCGCGCGAGTATTCGAGCCCATGTCTTTTTTTACCCACTTCCACCGGTCCCTTGTGTATCACAAGCTACAGCACTGACGTGCCTGGAACGTCGTCGCGGTCCCTCTGCGAGTAATATGTCAGTCAGTGATCGTTCTTCTACGCGTCAAGGAGACGAGTCACCACGCAGTGCACCTGTCCACACAAGGGTGGCATTAGCGGCGAGGACGAAGAAGCTCCTCACAAGCTCACAAATGAAGAGCTATGTCCTTCCAGACCACTCGTTGTGTTCCCTCACTTCGGCCGTGCCACCCGTCCTGGTGTCAAATGTGAAGTGCATGTAAAAGATGCTGGTAAGTTTGACGTCTTGTTTATATAGTCTATGAGTCAGGTCGGTCAGCGTCTCCGGGCCGATAAGCACGCGCTGAATGGACAAGCCTACATGTCCGCAAGAAAGGCTGTACTCATATCCGTATTGGGGTATTAGGGCGTCGTCGAACTCAATAGTGTCGATCTGGGATACTTTCTGGTTGCCAAGAGAAACGACTTCAGCTTTAGCACTCGAATGTACAGCTTTCTAGCCTGTCACAGCAAATAGAGTTTGATGAGCTGCCAGAAGCGCATACCGTTGATCTACCACTTACGGTGTACTTATATACGACTTGTATGCGACGTTTTTGATAGAATAGGTGCTGTTACTCATTTCCTGTACATCCCACTTGTGGAAACCGGGTGAGTGTGAGTGGTTCCGTTGTAGAAAAGAGCTGACACTACAGTTTGAGATTGTTGGGGTGAATAATTGATTAGTTGTCTGTGAGCGCAAGACATGTCCCAGACAAAGAAGATAGAATATTAAGGTGCCATTTGGCAAGAGTGAGGTCGCGACAGACATTATCCAGAGGATACGCTGCTGGCGACAGCAGGGGGTACCACAGCTTGGTATGTCAATCTTGAGAACATCCTGCTCAACCGGTCGAGTGCTCTCGCCGTGCTGCGACCGAGGAATTACTATTATCGTGCAGTGTTTCATTGGGATTAAGTTCACAATAGGAACTCTATATTTGGCAGATCGTGGCATTCGGAAGGACGGTGAATGAGTTGCAAGCACCGGGAATGAATCGCAATCTGTACTAGTTTCCTAGTCTATCAAAAGGGTGATATTGCTCCTCGGCGGCTTGTCAGGGTGCCCATCAAGGTGATCATAATGGTCGTCCCTCGGGCCGGCGCAAAAACGCCAGAAGATCGAGGCGTCGCGTCCTTTGACAAACGACCCTTTGGTATCCGTTCGGTGAGCTGTGCAGAGGTTAGTCAATCAGTCTAGCGTGAACGGGATCGTTAATGTGGTGACATACATGAAAAACGTAGTCGTTGACTCGTCACCCTTTCTGGAACTCGGAATCCTTCTGCAAATGACATTGCCGACAATCTCGACCTTATGTCTGGCGCCCTATAAGACTAGCTGATCAGAACGATACACACATCGCAGTCAGAGACGCACCCGAATCTTGTCAAGCTTGTCCAGCCCAACATCATCTGGAGCCCAACCGACTACTGAGCGTCGAGCCTATGTCTATTTTATTGCGTCAGTATCTACATCATCGGTCCCAACATGGATCTGTCCTAGAGGAAATCAGACCCACTTTTTCTCCCGCAGCGCACGAATGTCGATGCCCATAGAAAAAACCCCGGTGGCAACCGTCCTATGTGGGGATAAAGTGGCCTCATTCACGGTGGTTTGCGATGATGACCTCTGCGAAACACATGTTGACTAACATGCATTGCTTGAACAACGCGCGCCCTTAAAAGAATTCCGTCTTGGCTGCTTCCATAGCTACATAGTGCAAACAGGACCAGACATATGGAGGACAAAAGTTAGCTATTACATGGAAAGAGCAAGAGGATACGAACCTGGTCGCAAAACTTGTCATAGCAACTTCAAGCTCGCCATCAGGATCCAAACTGAGACGCTTGTACACAAGTGGTGCATTCCTGAGATCGATGTTCAAGTTGTCGATGGCCCAATGGCTTTCTTGAACCTTGAGACCATTACATTTCCAAGTTCAGTTTTTGGCAAGAAAAGTCAGTACGGTAACTCGGAAGCGCCGACTGAAAGTTGGCGTAAGCCTTGCTTGCACATCATACAGCGTGTACCTAGCCATGGAAAAATGATTATGAACACGAAAAAAGTGGGAAGTTATTTAGTTTGGTTTGCACATGAAATAGGTCACATACCGTAACGATGTGTATGGGATTGAAAGAAGAAACTAGGCAAATGAGAAGGAGACGAAATGGAAAATGACAAACTTGAAGGAGGACAAGCTTGTTGTAGTACCAACAACTGCGGCTGGTCGGGCCGTTCCCACGTGATGGATGGTGGCGGTGCGATTCCACGACCGCAACCACTTGTCGATCCACATCTCAGTACACACAGATTAAAGCCAAGTGTCTCTTTCAATATGTCTTCAGGTTCATTGCTCAGTAAAGGGTCCCTTTCTTGATCCTTCTTCCATTAACATGCACACGCACTCACTCACCGCACTGTAAAACAGTGGAGTCCTGAAGCACGAGGCCAAAAGGTATTCTTCTAGCCTCTGTCACGGTTGTCATTCAGTGTTGATCTCTCCCGCTAAGTTAGCAAATTCTGAGTTTCGTCATTGGCAACGGGACTATGAGCCGGCCATGTGCTCGTGTTCATTGACGGTCTCGCGACCATGAATAAGCTTCTCTTGTTGATCAAGACATACGTCCATCGTTTTCATCATTACTATGGTATTTGTTACAATGAATACTGAGAGGAAGATTGTTTACTACTCGATGTGTGGTCGTGGTTAGATCTAATGTGGAATTTACCGCCTGAGATTCGTATTTCGATCGATGATTGGGGTAACAAGTGTGCAGCGGACTCGTCATTATCACAGAGTAGATGTACTACAGATTCCAAGCTTACGCCTTCGACTCGGAATTCTCTAGCTCATTCACGCTCGCGAGGTATTTGTCGACTTCCACCCATTGCTCGCTATGCGGAGCAGACCCTATCCACGATGGCCTGTCATACTCGCCCGTCGTAGTCCGAGTCGCGGAAGGAAAGTGCATCATCAGAAATCTTGCCACCAGATGAGGATCGTCAATCGGCGAGCCGGGAAAGCGCAGCACACTGGATCTCGGGCTCACTGACGCTCCAATCGGGACGGCGTCCGTGCCACCGAGACTTGTTCCTGGTAAATGCTGGTGTTCAAAGTGAATTGAAAGCATGCCGCTCTGCGTACTACTGCTTCATCATTCATGTCTCGATGAACTCAGCGATGCTGAGCGTTCCTGCAGATATCCATGTCCATATTGTTTGATAGGATTTTGGGTGACATACCAGGACAAAAAACTTGATCTTCTACGAAGAAGGTTTCCGTTTCCTTTGATCTTGCACTGGGTGGACCCTAATCATGCATCCCAGACCAACATTTTGAATAAGAGCTCATGCAGAAGATCGTAATCAACGGCGGGACTGACAAATTGCAGGCGCCGCAAACTGTATTTGGCTCCACGTGGTCGCTGCACAGAAGTAAAAGGAGTAGCAGCTGTGGTCAACGTCTCGTGGTTCACGGTCCCGGGACTCGGAGGCGCTGTATCAGGTATTTCGGCAAGTGCCACCTTTCTCGTGTTGCATCTAACATCTCTGGCAAGGTTGCTCGGGGAAGAAGGGTTACAATCTGTCCGAGGGTAGCGATCGGCAGTTTCATTGCCAATGTTGAAATTACCTACAGGTATTCATGACGAGCGACCCTCGGAGCGTAGCTGGTCAGAACATCTTCCGTGGTTGAAACTGGGATGCTATAAGATTCGCGTCACTGACTCGGAAAATCCGATGGATGAAACGAAAAGTATGTGACATAGTGAACAAAAGGACGCCGATGTCGAGAAACGATGTTTGGCATCGTTTCCTAGTCACTAGAAATTCGCTGGAAACTTGCATGCTACGAAAACAAAATGGCTACTCTTACAACATATAACAGAACCATCTAACACGCGTATAGTACACAAGAAGTTTCAACAGACGCGACCGACTCTTCAGGCCCACATTGCTTTAAACTTTTCATCAAACTCCTCCGTTGCCTCATACACCATTTGAAGAACTCTCCAATCCCTCTCCGCCACCCAACTGGGTTTGACGCGATCCGCTACCTGAACAGCCCGCTTCCCTCCTTCGTCATCTCCATCCCCATCTTCACCATCGTCGTCTTTTTCCGTCGGATCGTTCACATCGACAAACCCACTATCCAGCCCATCCGACACATCATCACCCTCGCCCTCGCCCGTATTTGACCCTTCCCTCACATCTACACGCTCCCGCTTGCGCATAATCAACTGCTCCAATACCCCTCTGACCGTCATCAGCGTCAAAGCAAACTCTTGCAACACGTACCAGACGTCGCCACGCCGGATTGCGTTGGCCTCGCTTAGTGGTTGCACTTGGCCGTGTGTGTAAAAGTCAAGAAGATACGCATTGAGGGCAAAGTTTTGTGTATGGGGCTTGGAGTTTGGAGGCCCTGAACGTCGGTTCCTATTTTCGTCCTCATCTCCGCCGGACCCAGCCCCCGCCGGTATCGCAAAGATGGACGCCAACGAAGGAATAGCGTGTTCGTTCAGACTTAACCCCTTCCTCGCCGTCTTCGCCAAATCCGATACGCTCTCAAAATGGTCGTCCTGCCCCGAATTCGCTACAAACAGCGACCTCACCACAACCCTCAACGCTGTATCCTGCAACCACGCTCCAAACCGCGCCGCCGTATGAAATGTCGGTGTCCCGGAGAGCTCAGCGCCGCTCAGTGGAAGGCGGGTGTCGGGTCCTAGCTCAGCACTACGCTCCGAGCCGTACGTGAGCGCATATCCCGTAAAGATCTGCAGAATCTCCTCTTCGTGCGCTGCGAGCACGCGCCGGGCGTCGTCCAACAAGGGTGGTAAAATCACCATTGACGCCGATTTCTTGATCGTTTCAGCAGTATTTTCGTCTTTGAGATACGATCCCGGCAAGGGGCGTCTTCCAAACAGGTGAGACATGAGTAGAATATAGTCCCGCTTGGCTTGGAGGACACTGGGTTGGGCACAGATCCGGTGAAATACGCCGTGTCTGAGTAACGTGACGAGCGCAAAGTTGCTGGGTTCAGTGTAATACAGGTGGGAAGCAATGCCAAAGAGGTTGAACGGGCGACCATGTTCGTCCAACAGGCGAGCGCGTCGGAGATAATCGATACTGAATCGAAGATGGTGCAGAAGTTGGTGTTTTCCTTCCTCGGAACCAAAACTGACTTGGGGAAGACGGAACAAACGTTGGATGGCGCCGATGGCGGCGGGCGCGTACCCAGAGCCCTCGAGAAGGTTAAAGAGACGAAGAACGAGCGTAGACGTCACTGGGAAGCTGACACCGAGGGATGGGAGCTTGGACAAGGCCAAACGTTGCACTCGATCCATGGGGAGACCATAGAACACGACCTTGCCGAGAGGATCGTATCCACGTCTCCCAGCACGACCAGCGCATTGCCGGTACTGGGGCGACATCAGCGTCATCCTATGAATGCATTCGGTCACGACGTACCATTAGGGCTGTCAGGAATGGCGAATCGCCGCAAAAGACAGAGGTCTTCGTGGGTGCATTGATACCAAGTGCGAGTGTGCCTGTGCAAGTCTCCGTTAGAACTATTCGCTTCGATGTCTCGTACAAGAAATAACCTGTTGCAAACATGACACGAATGAATCCCCGGCGGAATAGGCTACCGAACAGTTCAGTGACCAGAAACACGAACCAATTATCGACCTTGCACACCTTTCCACTACGGTCCTATAGCGCTTGTTCATGCCGGAATGATGCACGGCGATCCCGCGTCGTAAGCAAAAGAGCGCCCAAGGCGGTGTTGACGTCCACCGCGCCAATTGCTTCAATTCCTCCTCTAGCATGCTTGGCATATACGAGGTGTGCTGACCCGCAAACGAAAACTGAGGAAGTGGTGCATTAGGATTAAACGTCGCCTGCCATTCTGCTGTCTCCGTTTTCACTTCGTCCGGATCCACTCTGTGTTTCGCTGCTCTGGCAGCTGCACGCTCACGGTCTTTTGCCCTCGATAGCCATTCTTCGTATTGCGCCAATTTGTGTTGCCATTCCACATTTGAGGCACGCCATTTTCTTTCTTTGGCGAGCAATGCGAGACGGAGGGTCTGGGCCATGATTTCGCAGTCTGAGCGATCGAAATTGAAAAAGATTGCTGGCTGATGGGGAGCAGTGAGTTGAGAAAGTCTACATGCAATGCATGCCAGCTTACTAGATCGCCTTGAGAATGGAGGTCACAAACGAGATGAATCAAGTTTCTCTTGAAATCCTGGCGCTCGGGCTGGGTGTTGATCACCGCGGTGGGAACCCGACTCAGCGTGTCGTCTTCCAGGCTTGTGATGACCTTGTACAACGGGGCCGTTGTGTTGCGCGGATCGAACTGGGCGACCATGGGTGCGAGACATGCTTTAAGCGCGGCGTCGTATGTGATCACATCCTTTTGTTGCAAGAGTCTGTCAGAAGGGAAGAATTTCAATGGGTCCAGCATATCCAACGTCGAGGATGGTAGATCGCCATGCGCCGCAAGAGCCCGATACAACGTTAACGTGTCTGAGGCTTCTAATGCCAGATCTGAAGGGATAGACCTAGGCCCGAAGGCGAGCATAGCGATCGGATGGAGGTATCGCATTCGCTCGGTGGATTTGTATGTGGGGATCGATTCGAACGTACTACTTGGTTTTTCGTGGATGTTATAAAAGAACTTGCGGAGATGAGAGTATCGATGAGGGTGGTGGACAAAGGTGTGCTGGAAACCTCCAGCTTTTTGAACAGCTTCGAGCCAAGTGTTGAACTTCTCGGGCGCACCCACCGTCGCGGACAGTCCTCTATACGAGATCGCAAGGGTTAAACCATACGTGAATGAGAGAGGGGGGAACTAACATAATAGGGCAAGGAGCGAGCAAAAGGATTTGCTCCCATACAGACCCTCCCTCTTGCTGGCCGATTGTATGTATTTCGTCCAGAATAATACTGTAAAACCGTAAATTCCCGCAAGAAAGCGACAGACAATGACCCACTATTTCACCCGGGGAGTCCATACCTTCGCCAAGGGTGGCGAAAGCATCATGATGGCAAGCATCTCCGGAACGGTAACGAGGATCTGGCAGTTTTGAGGATCGTGGATACGATAATCACGCGTGTGTATGGCCCAGCAGCTCCCTGCATATCGTGATGTCTTTGTGAGTCGGTTGATAAGAACAAGAGAGCTACTTACGGCCATTCAGGTCTTTGCTGAACCGCGCGTAGATCTCAGCGGCGACCTGGGCAACGAGTGCTTTCGTGGGAGCAACATAAACGATGACACCTTCGTCTGATCCTCTAAGGACCTTTTCCATTGCATAGTACGATATAAACGTTTTACCCGCGCTAGTAGGAGCTGGGTAATTATAGATTAACACCCCCAGCAGCTTCAAAGCCCGACGATCACGCACCAACAACAAGGAGGGACTTGTTGTCATCGATCGCGTCCAGAACTTGTCTTTGCCACGCATCGGGCTTGAACGAGACTCGCGGATCGACTTGGCTGTCCATACTCCGGTCCATGTACTCGCCGAAAACACGCAACTGCCATTCGATCGGATGCTCACTGATACGCATAAACGCGTGCAACGGTTCCTTCGTTTTTGACTTGGTCAGTTTGACAAATTTGAAAGAGAGAGGACGGTCTTCCGGCGTAGTTGAAGCGGCCGTAAGCGTGTCCGTGTACGCGGAGAAGCCGAGGACATTCAGAACCTCTTGTATACACTTACGGATGTCATCTGTCCAATAGTTGACCTCGAGGATGTCCTTGATCGTACGAAGCGCCGAGACACCGTGCTTCTCACGAACCGAGTCCGAGTCACGTCCCGGATCCAAGATCCAATGCTGGAACAAGCGGTGGAGGCGATACAACGCCAACTCAGTCACAACGAACGGCTCGCTGGACCTCGGATTACGTCTTAAATCTGCGAGGGACTTTTCCAGAGAAGACAGCGAAGTCTCTGAATCTAGATCATGAAGGCGTTCAGCCAACCATGCGATCGACTCGGTAAACTGCTTTTGAGCCTTCTCCGCCAAATTTTTCTCTCGAATAGCGTCAGCTTTGGATTGTTTTTGTGTAGCTTTGGAAGCGGCAGGACGTGTATAACTTTGCTTCTGGGGCTGTTGGCGTCATACTTAATGACAAATAGATCGCACTGCGCGAATGCAATCACCTTGGGTTGGGTTTGATTTGATGCCGCACGGACAGGCGGTATCTTGATCTGATGGAGCGCTGCACCCGATGCACCCGTCAAGGTCGCAGCCTGGTCGTGCAATGTCTTCATGAACCTCTGGTCAGCCCGTAACTTCTTCTTCCGTTGCCATGCCGTCGCGTTCGTAGGCGGCGCCTCGCCTCCAAGGTGCTTTGGCAACAGGGGTTTTTTGTGGTTGTGCCAGTGTCGTGTGTCGTTGAAGAGGGTACCGTCGTCGAAGTAACCTGTTCGAGGCACCTCGGGTGGAGACTTGATTGCGCTTGCCTCTTCTTCTTCTTCACTACTAGTGTCCCATTCATCTGTATCGGACCCATCCGAGTCGTTATTTTCTATTCCTTCGTCTTCTTCCATTTCATCGATTTGGTGGGCTCCCGCACCGTCACTGAGGCGACGAATGGGTGCGAGTTCTTCATCAAAAATCTTGTTACTGAAGGGGAGCAATCCAATCCCGTTCTCTATGGGTGGAGGGGCAAGCGCCGGGGACGGAAGGAATTCCACGGCGAATTGCGAAAATGTTGAAATCGGAACAGAGAATGAGGCTAGTTTATCCTGTACGATCTCGGTAACTTCATTCCCGAATATATCTTGCACAGAACATGTGTTGTTCTCTGCCAAGAACCGAACGAGTGCGATGAAGACCCTCACATCGATATCGGTGGTTGTATTCAACAACGTAATTGCTACCCCCACAGCGCGGAAAATGTTCGGGAGGAAATTGGATGCGAGCTGATGTTTGAATTCAGCTTTCATAGGTTCCAATCTTCTTGCTCGTTCTTGCGTAGAAAGATGAGGAAGTAAAGCTAGATGGATAAGAAACGCAAACAAGAGAGCTTTGTTTCGAACATCAGGGAATCGAGTCAAGGATGCCACCTTTAGAACGACGTCTTCGATCGCAAGTGATCTCAATGTCGGGAGGGGGTCAATCGGCGTCGGTGATGAAACGAGAGCAAGATTTTCTGCCGCCCCTTCGAGAACACGAGCTGCTGTGGAATATGCACTACGAACACCGATGGGAATGAAATCGTTTGCTCGACGTGACTTCGATTCGTAGACAAAAGAAAGCACCTGTTCAGTGAGATAATTTCAATTTTTATTCGTGGCGATCACGTGAGAACGCTAACCTTCGAGTCACGGAACTCGGCGCCAGACAAGAGTGCGAGCGCCAGCCCGCTCGTTAGAAGATCACATAAAAAGACACGATGGAAAAGGAGGCGCTGGGCGGCGAAAGGATCGACCGAATCCTGGTCTGTACCACCGTCATCGACCAGGGCGAACATAGGCTAAGTGATGATGAATGGGATGAAGATCAATAGTTTCGGTCGACTTACTTTTCGCAGGAACTGATATTCGCGCCATTTTGGATCGGAGAGACCAGCAAATACATACACAGAGACTTGACGTATCTTGAGCAAGTGATTGAATAGAAGTTTTCGAGCAAGAGATCTAGATGCTTCCTCGAAGGCACCCATGCCAGTTTTCAATGTGACATGTCGACTTTCTACTTGGTTTCAGGATGACATTCAAGTAACTACATGCAGCGAACTCACCGTCCCAAAATACAACGTCAAACACGGCTGACCGCTTGATGAATTCGTCCAGCGTACGTTCCAGTGTATGGAAAGCATGGAGAATCTGGAAGGAAGGGTCTGATTTCACAATCATGGGCGAGTCCTTTGCGAGATGCAGTGTCGATGCTTACCCCCTGGTTTCCCCAATGCAAGTAGTGGGTCATCAATAACCAACTGGATCAGTGAATGTCCTATAGAAACGGCACGTAGATTAGTGTATCAAGCATAGGACACCTGCGACAGTACTCCACCATCGATGATGAATGGCTCAATTCCAGCATAGTCACCAAGCAGATCCATCCACCTAGCACGCCTACTGGTAGTATGCCATTCAGCATCGATCCATCTCAACGCATCTGGAATCGATAGCGAGCCGGTTGCATCGTTTTTGGTCGTATCAGACCCGCGATGATCAACCTCGAACTCTTCTAAGTCCATTTTACGATTGGTGTTTTATCCTGGGCGATTGCGATGTGATGGTCACGGGGTTGAAGAGAGAAACTAAGAATTGTTGCCCTGGAGTTACTCCTGAACGGGAAGAAGTGGCCCGTGCGCATTGGTAATCACCGTTCCTGTGCAAGTCCAAGAGTCGCCAGTGGGTAATTCGACCTGTTCTCGGTCGTCAATGAGTCTTAATGTGAAGTACATGAGAATTTGTTGGAAGATGTCTTAGTAGGCAACTTCGGCGACAGAACGGACATTCAACTAGTACGCCATTCAAATCGCCCAAGTAGCCGAGTAAGACATCTCCGACGAGTACTAAGTACATACTAGCAGGGGGGGTAAATTGTAAAGGAAACAAAGTCGCTTTCATCAACACCATCTTGTGTGGTACTCGGAAGTTGGTGCACTGGCAATACTTTCCACTTAAGTAGCTAAGTGGACGAAGGGGAGAGAGAATTAGAAGCGAGTACGTGGCCAGTGCCATATATAAGAGAAGTCCGACTCCAGCAGTGGCAGCACTGGCAACACTGGCCCGGGCACTCGAAGTCTCGAAGACGACGAGCACTCCGGGAAAGTCCGCTGACTTGCGCCGCCGGCCCGGACAACACTGCCACGCCACTCCGAGATTCAACAACTCAGTTTTCAGACTCCTTTCGACATGGAACAGTGTCCCAAATTTTGCATGTGCGTTTCCTGACCGCCTTTATAGACAGACAGTTCATCAACGCTGCATACAGACAGCCCGACGAGAACTACTGAGGCACTGAAGTCAAGGCCATTTGATTACGACGACTAAAGGGCGATTCTGTACGAAACTCTTGAGGCAAGACGCGCATCGATATACAGTTATCACCCCAACCATTTCTCTCCCACGCTTTTCCTCAGGTTCCCGAACCCGAAGTCTCATCACCTGTGTACCAGGGGTAAGCTACGCCGCGGCCATGCAGCTCATCCAAGTCCATTTACTCACTTAGATTAGTTCTTGCTCTCTTTCCATCTAGGTACGTATACTCCAGTCTCCCGGATACTCGACCGGAGCCCTTACTCTTTTCTGAGTCAAGTCATACTCTTTCAGAGTGATCGAGAACTCGCGATAGTAGCCGACTTGGTCACCTCTGTCTTGGACGAGGTGTTTAACTTCCGTTCGGGACGTCCTCCATCTAGTGATCACCCAAAAAAGTGCGACGCTTCGCATTCGGCAACAACTTCCTGACACCGCCGCTAGCTAAGCTAGCTTCAAGCTGTCACTTCGCAGAGCAACGTAGACGTTGAGGTACGAAGCGGAAAGCTTCACGAAAAGATGAAAGGCGCATCGCTTGCGCAAGCCAGCAAGGTTGGTATATGCTCCGTCAGAATTCAACGGGGTAGAAGGAGAAGAGGTGTGTTGAAGACGAGAATGCGTGCTTGCGGAGAACGGCGTCCTCATCCATAAATGTGGCTGCCTTTCGGGCGTAAACCAAATTGGTCAAACATTTAAGGGGAGGATCTTCTCATGACACTACAAACTGGGTTCCCTGCAAGGGTATAGCGGGGATGGAGCGCCAAGAGCGGCCCAGTTGGGGCAAGGGGTAAGGAAGCGCACCAAAAACGACAGCGACTTCCTGCCGAATGAGGCGTAAACATCGCATCTATTCAGATCTTGCAGGTCATCCGGTGGGCACCTATTTCATATCAGCCGCCAAATGGTAGTCCTCGTGCAAACATAAAGGCACCATTCGTCCGGGTGAAGCTATGCCAGCCGGCGGATATCATACGCGTACACTCCACAACTCACTGCCTCGCTACGCACAAAAGAAAACTTTACCAGCTCTTTGAACAGCATTTCGGTGGGGCCGTCTCTATCAGTCTAAGTATGGCCACGTGAGTCTGGGTTCTATCACATTGCTGCAGAACGGGTCCAATATTAGAAAACTAAGTAATGTTTAGAAGAAGCATCCATTACTCCACACTTGCAAAGGTGTCCGGTACCATATACACGAATCCAGTGCTTCCGTTGCTCCTTTAGCTCCACCAGTTACGAGATCCCACGACGGCATCTTTGTCTCCACTTTCTAGGGCAACCCGAGTCTCTAGCCTTCAGAGTCCTGCCTCTTGCCGCGTGGTTGATTAGACTAGGTGATGAATGCTTCTCCTCCATCCTTTCCTTTTTAGAAACACTTTACTCAGCTTACCTTCTGACTCATGTAAGGTGAGGCTTCTAATTCTTCTGATGATTGTTATAATAAGCATACACTGCGTATGTTGCAGAGCGATTGAACGCCCATCATAAGTGGTCGCAACAAGAAACGATGGCACATCTTTGCTGCTCTGAAGTATAATCTCACATTGACCCACGGTTATATGGGCAGTGGCGAAAGTGAACATGTTTACCCACCCATCAGTACAGGTTGACATTGATGGTAGTGCGGGATGTCATTGCATTCGCTGCAATGTTGTTCCAGCATGCTGTAACCATCTAGGTGCTAAAAGAGGGTTGGAAAATATGGATATAAACCTCGTCTGCAAAGCTCGAGTTGCTCATCAACTTCAACCTCTTCTTCAACTTCCAAGCTTCCTAGTTCACATAACCATCTACCTACCCATTTCACTATGTACTTCGTCAAGAGCTTCGTCGCGCTCGCTGCTGCGATCGCCCTTGCATCCGCGACACCCGGTGTGGACAGACGTGCTGTATGTTACCTTGTCCCACGAGTAGAAGAGCGATCACTGACCGAAGCTGTCTCCAGGAGGCTGGTTTCCTCAAGCGCCAGAGCGGGAACAACTGCCAAGATTACATCGGCAACTGCTTCCAGAACGGTAAACCCTATTTGTCAGTCCCTCGAAGTGATCCACTAACACGCGTATTCAATGCTAGGTTGTGCGGGTGTGTTTACCAGCCCAAGCGACACCATCGGGACGTGCAGTGCGGGCACGTACAACGGCTGCCCTTGCGACAAGTGTGGCAGCGGCAGTAACTACGTTGGTAGCTGCTCTGCGAATGGCTGCGATGGCGTTCAGGGCACATGTACTGCTGGAACGTACCAGGGTTGCCCTTGCGACTAAGTCTCCGGGCTTCGTGAAGAAACAGATAATAAAATTGCCGGAGATAGTTGTTATCACGGTCTTTACCGGCGTCCCTCACCCCTCGTCTGTGCTTCCATTGTTTTCTCGTTAGTCCCCAGCAATCAGTTTCTTTGCTAGGTGTACTGATGTAAATCATAATATTTGATATTTTGTCGTGCGTCTCTAGCAGAACATATTTATTGTTAACTGGCTGTAGAGCTCGCCAGTTTTCCCCTTGATTGTGTCTGTCCAATCATACTACACGGCGCCGACACGGGTGCAACAGATTGTGAATGTCGGCCCCCAACCTGGACTCAGCATGCCGGACGACATACTTACTTTCCATTTGCCTTCTTGCACATCATGATGGTACCTTATGTAAGATCGTGAGCATAGTAAACTCAGATTCGATCAGGATACAACAGATTCCAACTTGAAGTGAGCTATCTGATATTCCTGCCTACAATTTGAATGTTGAAAAAAGATGATCCAAGTCGCTATCCGCCACCATCAGATTCCCTGGAGCCCAGTCAACGGTTGTCCATAGTATGAGTGCTGCACGCTACTAAGATCATCTCTGACAGCATCTGAGTCAAGTGAACATACTCAATGCTCGATCAATGGAAGGTGCGAACCTGAAAATCCTCCATGCTGTCCGCAAGACCTTACTTACTCAAAGCCGGTCAGGCTCCATGTTCCTTACTACCGACTGATGCACCCGGAACATTCACTCTATCTACATAGGCGAACTGATCACTGTAAGCGCTTTCGGACCGAAGATAACAGCACACTCGGATAACGGAATACGCCGACCATCGGTCATCAATTTAGTGGCCGTACTTTGGGAGATGTTCCATCAACGTGCATAAGACATATCTCCGAGCTCGATACGTAAGAGCTGCAGACACAGACGGAGGTATGGCCCGGGCGCCAAAAGCTTGTCGGAATGACATGACGTCTAGCCGCCGGCAGCACGCCCAAACATCCGGGATGACGGAGCGACAACCGTTGCGCGCTTAGCTAGAGGGGATGGAGCGTCTACGAGCGGGAGGACGGTCGTTATGCGCAGGGAACCGTGGGTTGTGCGGTCCTGATACTTCATGGATCAAGTATTGTTCTTGTCTCCAAGGAGCAGAGGGTGGGCAATACTGCGGGATCGTAGTACACAATCCTCGAGGTGAATACAATCCAACGGACCGTGATCCAGCAGTGTTTCCTGCCGAGTATAGATGCCATCACCAGCATGCAGACGAAGCGGTAACCACCGTGACTAGCGAATCGTGTGGATATATGAAATGAGAAAGAGCTTTGACGACACTTTAACATCGTGTCCAAACCAGTCTATCGTGTTGCACCGCTGTTGACGGCACTCAGCGAACACGGTCGAACAGGGGAAATAATGAAAAACACGATTTCGTGGGATCGAACATGTTGCCCAAATGGAGAATGCGAGTGGTCAAACTTGAACAACTGTTATCGAACCTTGGATCTGGACAATCTAAAATACAGCTTTCCCCATGGCAGGCTAACCCCAGATGACGGCCCGGTAAACGGGTGCCTAGTGCTGAGGAACTGCCGGGAACATGGCGGGTGACAAAAATTTGCGTCGCCTAGCACCCGAGGGCTTGACAGAAAATCTGTTGGAAACAGACATTACTTAAACCAGAGAAAGAGCGTCACAAGTGTCGACTTCCCGGATGGTATGGTAGTGATAAGGGTCCGAGACTCATCAAGCCGAGATCCAGATCATGATTTGGTGATTTCGGACCCCCTTTACTTTCGATGTTCAAGTTGGCAAACCCGGATGAGCGGCACGAAAGAAGCGCTCTGAGAATTGCACGCTTAGGCTACGCTGGCACAAGCCATCGTCAACACCTGTCGTTTTTTCTCCTACCGAGCACTCACTGTGACACTGAGTATACGGATGTGATCTCCAAGGCATACTGATCAGATTCTGGTACTAGTGACAGCAGAACTTGTACAAGGGATGACCTGTCCGAACTTTGAATCGGTTGCTAAAGGCTTGTTGAACTTGAAGGAGTGGCAAGTCAATCCGACTCGAGGCGGCAACAGCCGGTACTTAGGTTGCCACGGCCTGTGACGGAATACTGAGGGTTAAACCTTCGCTGTGACTCGACCAAACAAATTCAACATTCCTCCTCAAGTTCGATCATTACTACGAGTCTAGACCTGGCCATTAGCTAGCCTGCTGACCTGACTAGCCTTCCGTTCCCACACTAACAAGGTGCGAATAAAAAATCGCTGACAAAGTGCTGAGGTCCTCAATGCCACGCACTTACCGATGCAATTCCCGAGGCACTCGCCACCGGGGTATAAGAGATCTAAACACCAGAGCATCCTCTTAAAATATCCTTAATGGCAGCTGATCGTCGGTTCGGTCCATCCGGTCCGTCGAAATCCATCTAAGATCTAAAAAGCAACGAGGGAGAGTCCCGCGCACTCTTTCCAGCACTTCCCACTCATGTCCTCTCATCTCATCAAACTGAACAACGGGCAGTCCATCCCAGCTGTGGGTTTTGGTGAGTATTACTTGTGATGACAAAAATTTTGTGTTTTGAGTGCTATGAACTGGTAGGAACCTGGCAATCCAAACCCAACGATGTTGCGCTCGCTGTCGAAACGGCGCTCAGAGCTGGATATCGACACCTTGACTGCGCTTGGTGGGTTACGTATGGCCCCTGGGACCTACTGCTTAATTGATGGATCTTGACGGTACAGGGCGTACGGAAACGAGAAGGAAGTTGGCCAAGGTTTGAGAGCATCTGGCGTTCCCAGAGAAGAAGTCTACGTATGTAACAAATCGAATCTCGCCTACCCAACCTTCCGAGTTTGCCAACGTTGCATCGTAGATCACCAGTAAACTGTGGTGCACGTACCATACGCGAGTGGAGGAGTGCCTCAATCAGACCCTCGCTAATCTCGGGACGGATTATCTCGACCGTGCGTCCAGTCCCTTGTTCATTTTGCCGTTTGTGTAGTAACGCCTTCTGCCACCTTAAGTGTACCTCGTCCACTGGCCAGTGGCCCTGAACCCAAATGGGAACCACTCAGTGTTTCCGACACGTCCCAATGGCAACCGTGACGTCGATGAATCAAGGGACCTAAAAGATACTTGGAAGGATATGGAAGCGCTGGTCAAGAAAGGTAAGCTGTGTGTGTGAAAAGATGAGTCTCGGCTAAACAGTATCACAGGCAAAGTGAAGTCTATCGGTGCATCAAACTTCTCGCAGATGATACTTGAGAAAATTCTTCCAACCGCAGAAATCATACCCGCGGTTAATCAGGTGTGTTGTTCATATTCCTTTTGGTCCCGGAAAACTCAATTATTTCGAAGCTGGAGCTTCACCTGTACAACCCTCAACTCCAACTTTTGGAGTACTTGAAATCCAAGACAATTGTTCCCCAGGCATACTCGCCTCTCGGCTCGACAAACTCACCCTTGTTTGCCGATGAAGTTGCCACGGAGATTGCGCGCAAGTATGGTTTGCAGACAGCTGATGTTCTGTTAGGTTATCTCCGTAAGGCTTCATCCAGTCATTCTCACACTTGTCATGTTCACGAATGTGATCTTATAGTTGCAAAGGACGTCGTCGTGCTCCCAAAGTCGGTCACGCCGGTCCGCATCGAAGCAAATTTTACAGGCGCTCTTGCTGCATACAACAAGTTGACCACCCATGACGTGGCGCGGCTTGATAGTGTAGCAGCCAGTGGAAAGCAGAAACGATTTATCATGCCTCTTTGGGGTAAGTGCTGCACTCTTTGAAAACACGGCTCGAACTAACATCAGACCAGGCGTCGACCTTGGTTTTGATAATTGGCCAATGCCTAACCCCAACAAGTAAGATGATGTTAGCTGTGAAATGTTGGTAGTTACCATATGTTGTGAAATACCTACAACAAATGTACCCTGGTGATCATTTTGGAACCAGGATCGGTTCCTATCCACATGTATTTCATCAAGTCCGGTGGAGAGACCACATTATAATCAGTCAATATTAATAATGGCGGCGCCACCAACCATGTGCTACAAGATCAGATTTACAGCACACGGTGAGACGAGGCCGATGAGGAGTCGGAGTTGATAAGATACCTCAGCCACCAGAGGGGCTTGTTCGAGCCATACGCCCGGGCCACATTTATCGCATTCGAGTACGCTCGAGGTGCAGCTACCTTGCTTACGAGGTCTTTGTTATGTCACTGGCCCGGAGGACTCCGCCATCTGACCCTGTTGAGAGCTTACCACGACGAGTCCGGGTCTCCACCTCAATATTAATGGTTTCACGACCCGTTACATGGATGGCATGCACTTGAAACACCTTGGGAGCTATTCCCCACGTCAGACGGCACTTGCCGAGTGCTCTTCTGCTGGCATTGACAAGTCACGTGGTTATGTGGGGCGTGAAGAGCACAACATGTCCATCAAGATGGTTCAACCTGATGAAGGTCAACTCTTGAACATCTACAGGCCAGAATCCGGCGCAAAATCCGCCTCGATGGGTGGATATGAATATTCCCGCAGTAACTTTAAACTAAAATTATTAGGCTGTGGTTTTAGCGTAGATATATACGACCCTTAATTTCCTTTTGTGCTAGCCGTTCTCAATGAGCCGCCGTTGTCTTGCTCACAAACCCCGCTGGCGGATGAACCTGACTGCAAGCGATATTAGGGCCCACGGTGTCTTAGACGACCCGGAGGGACCCATAAGACTTGCCCGAATTGAATTCAGCCACATAACACGAGCACACTCACAACTGTCATGATCACTCGCGCCCATCAGATCTTGGAATTCGAAGGCTTCCTGGCTTCCTGGGCCCGTTGCCACTGAGAACGATCTGTGTCGACCTGCGAAAATGGCAATTACACGTCGTGCTTGGTCAGTGCTTCCAAAAAGGGTCGCCCAATCTCACTGAGGCAGTCCTGGTCGCAATGTGAAGCTCCGAAGCCTGATGTCGTACTTTCGGGAACTAGGGTCAGTACTTGCGTTATCCGTTCCAGGGGCTTTGGTTCCATTCTGTCCCGGGTATAAAACACATTGACCGAGTCTTCCGTTTAGCATCCAAACCCCCTCCTTTCCACCAGTAACACCTTGCATCTTAAACTTCTTCACTTCACGATGCCAGCTTTGAACCGTTCAGGGAATGCCCTCGACGAGGTCTCCGACGCCGTTGATCATGGTCGGTCGAGCATGCAATCGTTATGCCTCGTCGCTTACCTCCGCATCTCCTTCAGTCAACGTCCTCAAAGGCAAGGTTTGGGATGAAGAGTCCGAGTTCGTTGCAACAAAAGACAAGAAGTCATTCAGGCAGTATGACACCGCTTGCGAGCGTGTCAAGGCTTTTTATAAAGAGCAGCATGGTGGGTATTCTTCTCCGCGAGCCTGAGGGCATCACGATCTGAAAATCAATACAGAGAAGCAAACAGTTGCATTCAACATCAAGGCCCGTGTTGATTTCAAAAGCCGGAAGCGCGCCCGGATGGGTATCTGGCAAGCTATGGAGATGCTTAATACCCTCGTGGATGACTCTGATCCTGATGTGTGTGCATCTTCGAAGACTTCGTGATCCACACTCACGCGCAATGCAGACCGATTTGTCTCAAATTGATCATCTCCTCCAAACAGCAGAGGCGATCCGACGAGATGGCAAGCCTGAGTGGATGCAGGTCACTGGCCTTATCCACGACCTCGGCAAGCTCCTGTACTTCTTTGATAGCGAGGGCCAATGGGATGTCGTTGGGGTAATTTGGTCGCGCTAAGAACTTTCTCAGCATTAATCTCGTCTTCCCAGGATACATTCGTAGTCGGATGTGCTTTCTCAGACAAGAACATCTACCCAGAGACGTTCGCGGGGAATCCTGACACCTACGATGCGGTCTATGCCACCAAGCATGGTATCTACGAGGCTCACTGTGGCCTCGACAACGTGATGATATCATGGGGACATGACGAGGTAAGTCGCTAATCATTAAGCGAGAGAACACTATCTGACGGTCTCCTCGGACTCATCAGTACCTGTATCACGTGGTCAAAGATCAGTGCACTCTTCCCGCGGAAGCCTTGGCAATGATCCGATATCACAGTTTTTACCCGTAAGTCGCCTAAGCACCCGATCCTTGTGGCGTTATCTTACCAGTGCGTTGACAGATGGCATCGAGAAGGTGCTTACATGCATCTGACCAATGCCAAAGATGCCCAGGCCCTCGCGGCAGTGCGCGCATTCAACCCATATGACCTCTACTCCAAATGCGACGAATCCGTTAACGCCGAAAAGTTACGCCCGTACTATGAAAACTTAATTGCCAAGTTCTTCCCTCCCGAACTGGATTGGTAGAGTCTTTTCCGTCTGATATGCATTGGATAACATAGAAGTTTCATTAGCTGATTGATTAGAGCACCTCCATTGTAGTCTAGAGCACACATGCCTCGATACCTCTCCATTCTTGCGCTTTGCACATAACTTATCATTCATCCCTTTATATTCACATGCTGGGTAGATTTCATTCCTTCGTAATGATACACTAAATGACAAGTGCCTTTTTCCATCTTGCGTTGTGATCTTGGGGCGATAAGATGAGATTACGGCTCCCGAAGGCAGTGGCTCCACAAACGTTCCCACTAGTGACACTCCACCCTAGTTCTGAGCAAAAGGCTTTGCACATATGTACACTCGTTTTTTTCTGATCCTTGACCTACACCTGAGGTATTACTTGGACTTGTAAAACCATGTCAGGTGGCCTGCAAACACAGCCGTTTTACTTTGACAAGAAATTCGTCGTGTTGAGCGACTGGTACGATCTCGAGCCTTCTTGTTCGTACAGCAAGGCAACTTGGAATTTTCAGGGATGGCACGATCACAACGTGCGACTCCAATGATTGTACGCTCCCTCCTCGGATGACCAACTGCGCGCTGAGAAGAAAAAAAAAACCATTTCATTCCAGACATCACGGACAATTATGGGATGGGAGCGCCCGGACGAATCGCGCTCAACATGGAGATTCTCGAGTTTGACAAGAGTGGAAAGACGAGGGGGAAATCCTTCAAGTGCGTGTCTCATACCCTCGGGCCAATTCGCCGTATCACAATGATCATGAACGTGGCGTTCGGCGGCTACGGTTCATGTAGTTGGGCCCACGGGAAACCACCCACGGAACTGTGGGCCCACTGATCCGCGGATGGGAGTTGCGGCCACCGGTCCATGACGATGGAGTCCATTGCTCTCACACTCATGTCTCTTGATCACGCTCACGCTCGTGGTAAACTTCGACTCTAGGGATGCATTCGAGCTCATGTTGAGGAGCGTGTCTGACAATGGACATTCGCTAGAACAATGCAAGACTTATCTCACGACACCTAGGGGTGTGTACACTTTGACGTATCGGCAACAACTGATCCGCTCCCTTGTTTCACACAGCCGATGGACGCCGACCTGTAGACTTTACGGATGGGTTCATCGATTTCAAGAGGTTTTGCGATGAGAGCGATATCCCGTTTACCATTGTGTCGAGGTATGGATTTCATGCTCATTGTTTTTCCTTTGTTTCGCTTTCCCACGCGGATCTATCGGCGGGAAATGTATGCTCAACGACGTGTGTTTTGATCCGGACATGTTTACATAGCGGCATGGATGAACTCATCCGAGCTGTCCTGACGGAGCTCGCCAAGGGCTCCGATAAGGACGTGGTCCAAGACATTTCCATCGTTTCGAACGGCGTCCGACGCGACGCGACGGGCAAATGGTTCGTCACTTGGCGTCATCCCGAAAGGTACGGTCCGCTTCTCGCATCCCTGTAGTAAACGATGCATTGTTTGGTTCATGATGCGAGCGTACCGGGTCCATTCTGAAACCACCCTTGGTAGTGGATACGGGCACGACAAATCGCGCGCGATCTTGCCGTATCGGGAGTACAGACAGGCACACGATGGGCAAGGCCCGACCGTGTTCTTCTTCGGCGATGGTGTCTCGGGTACGTCTTCATCATCCCCATCTCATTCCCTTTTGCCGCCATTCCTCGTTCATCGCCACCCTGCTCATTTCCCATCCTCATTTCCCGCTCCACATTGTCTTTCTCTCAGACTTGTCCGCGGCGCAACATGCCGATGTTCTCTTTGTCAAAGTAACCGGGATAGACGAGAAGGATAATCTCAAGAAGCACTGCGACAAGGCCGGGATTCCGTACATTCCGTTCCTCGACTTTCACGTCGCCAAGGCGATCGTTGGGCAGATCGTCCGCGGGGAGAAGACCAAGGAGGAGTTCTTGGTAAAGCCAACCGGAGCCGCGAACTAGATCGAGGTACGCGGGGTGATCGGATTACCGGTGAGTGATGACTTCCTCGGTGTGGGGTGTTGTCTTGATCGCGGTCGTATCTTAAGTTGTGTGTAATTGAGGCAGTTGTGGTAGACGAGATCGCATCGTTGGCGCATCCGCTTGTAGATCGCTCTAGATAGAACATCCATATTCCCTTTCACACATTACGTCGCACCAAGAGCAGCCAATCAACAGCCGAATGTTATTACCATCGAATGATATAGTACCCGCTCATCATTACCCACCACCAAGACACGCCATGTAATACGAACTTAGATCGATATACGCTAGAAGAAAAAGGCGGGTGTTACAACCTCAATATACACGACAGAAACGATGATCGTCGTCGCTTCTTCAAGACAAATGCACACTCCAAGAAACGAAAACGCAACGTAACCTCAACGACTTTTGCGCTGCCGTCCACCACCACCCGCTGCTACGACAGGCTGCGCCTGCGCTCGTACTGGCGGCGGTGCAACCGGCACGCGTCGTCCCCTTGCCAGTGCTAGTGGTATCGGCATCGCTGGTTCCGGCATCGCAGCCTCGCGTGCGCGTGCTGGCAGGTCCATCGCAGGTCGAAGTAGAGCGCCAACCGCAGGGGCCGCAAACTGGTGCGCCTGACCTGCGCCAAACATGAATTGGTTCCCAACGCGCACACCCTGACCGTTCGGCGCACCCATCCCCCCACCTACGCCTGCAATCATCCTTGGACCCCCGCCGATACCTAGACCCATACGGGCGGCCAGGGCGTCCACCCTCGGAGGGTTCACATAACCTGGCCAAACTACACCGCCATGGGTCCCAGGCGCATCCCCAGGACGTGGTGCCTGTGCTACCGGGATGTCCACCTTGAGATTTGACTCGTCCACGTCTGGGCGGGATTTGCGGAGTTCAGCGAGAGCACGTTTCGCGGCTTCGGACACCTGTTGGGTTGCGTGCATGAGTAATGCGACGGAAAGGGGAGGAGAAGAGTCTAGTCGTGTGACTTACTTCTTCTGCATGTCGTTGCTCGACTGGATCCCAAAGGTTGCATTTCGACTTGTCGACCTTGCCAGAGTAGGGAGGGGGCTAGCGAGTGGGTGATCATCGGTCAAATCTCAACCACCGATAGGGTAGCCCCGTAGAAAAGAGACACCTACATTCGAAAAATGATCGTATCCAACAATAATCTTCCGACAGATGTAACACGATACGGTATGACAATTTGGACATGTCATTTTGTTGCACTGTTGAATTATCAATCGTAAGTCCAAATATTAAGCGATGAAAAAACCCCATCGACACTTACACCCATCTCCTTGATGAACGCTGGGAACCAATAGGTTAAGATGATATTCGATTCAGTTGAAAAGTCAACGTACATTTCTGGCACTTTGGACAATTGCGCATGAGTGCCTGCGCTGTTGGAGAATATTGGAATAGAATAGGTCAGGGATGGACTGAACTTACTCATAGCCTCCTCGATGACATGTTGTGCGTCCAGGTGCTTGTCCTCTTCCGTTTCTGCATCCAACGTAGGTTCCAGCTTCACAGCATAGAAGCAGTCCAAGCTTACCTTTACATGTCTTTGGAAGATGATCCTAAGCAGGAGCCAATCTCAGGTCAGCCCCGAAACACCGGGTATGCGAGCTATAGAGCGTGCTCACCGGCTTTTTACACATTCTACAAGTGATTGCGTTACATCCAGCATTTTCGCATCTGAAGAGTTTCTCCATCTCATTCTCAATGACACACTTATACTCGCAAAACGGACACTCTTCGAGATTCTCCAAGCCAGCTGCCTCGATCTCTTTTCGCTGCTTGACTCGATAATATAGCTCAAGGAGTTTAGAAGAGAGAAATCGACCGAGTTCGGATTCAGGGAAAGGGAGTTTACACCCTGATTGGTCCATGCAGACGATATTTGGATTATGTTCGCCGAGTAGGTTAGAAGCATACGATGTCATGCAGGATTTGCAGAAAAGATGAGCCTCGGGACACTGAATCATCTGGTCCTATTGAAACATCAGCTGCGGTTCGCAGAAACAAAGAATTGAGCACAAACAAAAGGGTACTCGGAGAAACAGCATCCACACTCGATACCTTCACCATTGGCCTCGTATTCCTGCTCGTTGACGGTAGCGGCTAGGGCTGCATCTCTTTCAGTGGCCAGCTCGGTTACTTTGAGCAACACCCATTCTCGTTCCTTGTCGAATTCTGGATCTTCTCTTGCTTTCCCCTTACCTTTCCCGACAACGGAGTTGGTTGTCTTTAGTTTAAAAGGAAGAGGCTCTTTCTTAAGCTCCTCCGCGAGAAGTAAATAAGTCGGTGCATAAAATCGGTTGTCGAACAGCCGTGATCGTATATGTGGTTTCGGGATCCGCGGAAAGTCTGTCATGAGTTGTTCCTAAAAGGTCCAGTAAGAAAAACGCATCGTAATTCCGCAAAATTTCTGACCAGGGAGGACTCGAAATAGTGTGGACTACAATTGTACACTCGGTCTTTGCTGGTATAGTCGACCTTTGGCTTGGAGGAGCCTCTGACATTGGGATCACCGCCCGATTCATCCCGTTTATGTTTACCCTTTTTATCAACTTTTGGGTAGGATGGATTTTCGAAAAGGGCGTGTAACACGAACTCGACAACGTTTCCTGGCTGAGATTGCATGAATTGTTCGATGAGTGATAGGACATGGGTAGGCTGCACATCAGGAACGATCTCTAGCACGCGAACGATATATTCGTCAATGGGATCGGCTGGAGCGGGAGCATGGGGAGCAACTGGCTCGGGGGGAACGGGCTGCGGATGGGGCGGTGCGTCGTGGACATCCTGAGCGACAGGGAGTGGTGGTGGATGGATCACGTGCTGCTCCTCATCACTTTCCGGCAAAAACAGCGGCCTAGCGTCGCCGTGCTGCTCTCGACGCGCCACATGTTCTGAAGGCCCGGGCGCTGCTAGTATCTCTGGGTTAGGCTTCCCAAAGGCGAGCGCCGCGTTCGACGTGGCGGGTGTTGGCCGTGATGATCCTTGGTTGTGCTGAAGGATTTCAGGCGCGACGCGCATGGGGAGGTCGTCGTCCGAGTCGGTGAGCTCGATGATCTCAACGATGGAGGGCTCACGCGCTGATAGCGCCAACCGGGGTCGTTTTTTTGATGGGCCGGGTTGGCGGCTGGCACTGCGAGTGCGCCTAGCCATTGAAGAGCTCGATGGCTCTGGGGAGGTGGAAATGTCGATTACTTGCATTGGCTCAACTGCAGAGAAAGGAGTCTCGGATTTTGCATGTTTTATTATGTAATTACGTCAACAGAGCCGCAGCGCCAGCTTCCTCGCCCCCTCAACCCGAGCCATGTCCTACTCGCGCTCGCACTACGACCCCCGCAGAGTCTGTCTCAATCCTTTCCCCGAGTTCAACTTTGGAAGGTACAGGCGAACAATTGGCATTTACCTCGCAGGTGCTCTCGTATGTCTACTCTCATCTTCAGGCTGTGTGGCGCTTTAAAATGTTGGCAGTTCGCACTCGCCAACTGGACCTTCCTTGACGCCGCCATCCTCTCTGCACACGCCCACTCACCCTACGGCGAACCCCAGATTCCTCCACCAGTCCATGTCGAATTCGTAGACTGGGTCCCAGGAATATGCTCCCTCTTGGGCATGCTCATCATCAACCTTATCGACAAGGATAGGATCAGAGGCGATGACTATGGATCTCCGGATGCTGTTTGGAGAGCCAGGCTCTTCCTCTTTGTCGGCTTTGCTCTCATGGCTGGTGGCTTGGCGGGCAGTGTGGTGAGCCGATCTAGTCTTGTATCATTTCCATTCCAGACTAACCCTTGCTTGCTAGTCTCTCCTCGTCCTCAAATATGTTCTCCCCGGTTACACCGAGCAATTTACCTACTATGGCTACGCCAACGTGTCCCAAAACGTCGCTCTCATGCTTTCTGCTGTCGTCCTCTGGATCGCACAGAGCTCACAAGGAGAATATGATTACAACCTGACGTTGTAGGCTCCTGGAGCACTTTGCCGAAATTCAGATGTAGGGTGCACGATATAGATGTACCTCACCGACTCTGTTCTGGTAATGCTATTTACCGTTTGTATCCCACCCGAGTGAACGTCGTGCTTATATGTACCAGCGCTTATTGTATCGTTACCTCCCACACCTCTGTTGTGTGAAACAACTTTCTATCGTGGCACAATGACCCAAGTTCGCTTACTATCTAAGTTGACAGATGCAGTGCGTGGTAGCAACTCTCGCACCTCCCCGTAGCCGCCTTGATTCTGTTGTCAGTTATCCTAACTACAACGGTACTAGCAGTACGTTTAGCAACATCACATTACCACTGGCTTGGATGCTCGAATTCCAGCCCCACACCATTTCTTTGGGCCTTCAAGCAGGGCGTCCACGAGGTAAAAACCCTGCCTCTGACCTCGTATTGCCGTGTAGAGATGACGAACCGAACGGCCATGCCGACGCGCGATGCTGCCAGTACTATGTCAGACTGTCGTACAGGCCATGTATCGAGGAACTCACCAATACCTGACTTTCACCTAATGCCTTGATGGCTTGCGAACAGATCGTGCAGGCATCGGCAGCAGAGAACGTCGTATCCGGCGTCTTGTAAATGCCACAGCTGGCTTCTGCATCATTTGCTGATGGAAGTGCAACCAAGAGCCCGAGGTAGATGGTTCGTAACAGTCGGGGCCTCGCCCCGGCGCCCGAGTGCAAGGAGACACGCCCTCGCATCAGGGCGCTTATCGATGGCTTAGATTCGGGTGGAATCGGGTGGAAGAAGAGTAATGTCACCGGGAGCCTAGCCGCGTGAGTAGGACCGCCTTAAACCCCAAGAAATGTGTTCACCACCCACACCGAAGAGTCGAGCGACCGGAGTTGAGCCACAGCGTTGGTCCCGCAACCTTGGAGGCGTGTGGGTGGCATGGATAGACGCTTTCAAGGCCGCCTTTGCTCATTCATGATTGTCGTACCCGGGGTTAGATTCCATTTCATAGGCGACCGGGCCTAAGATCCTAAGGATGTGGTCAGAACCGACGTGAATGATAAGAATACAGGTGCATGTTCTGCCGCGTTGAAATGTATAGTCTGGAAATGGCCACTTCTACGACCGCTTTACCATAGACGGGCCGTGACGATACAAACCATGTGATGGTGGATTGATGGGAGCCTCAATGAACGGTGGGCCGAGCTGTCAACCAGGATCATCATCATCTACCTGCGATTCGACGTGGCACTTTCGGCGCGTACAGTATAGGTTAACACCCCAAACAATTGCGCATTCGCCAACCAGGGAGTAAGTGCTTTGTGGCTGAAAGCCAGGCAAGTAGGCTTCCTACAATGAACTCAGTAATTCTAAGATGCAAGCATTGGCACCATGTTCATCAGCTAAACATAGACAAGTTCTCCAAACATACACTGAGAAAACATCGTGAACTTGACCGGCTAAAATCACGCATGTTCGAAAAATAACGTGTTTTGCACCAGTATACAGGGCGTGAAGCGAAGCAGGTCGCTAACAACCTCGACAACAATAATCCAGAAGACCACCCTCCTGCCGAGAAAGCCTTGGTTAACAATTGTTCTTCCAAGCACATGTGGAAGGAATGGGGCCAACGTAACTACAACGCATGGCGCTGCGCTTCTATCCGCAGTGGTGGACGCCAGCGGCTGTACAGATGACTTGGCAAACATAATTATTACTTACCTAACTGATATCCAAGCCTAACCGATGGTAATGATTTCAATCCTTCGAAAAGCTGTTCAAACTGAATCAAAGAAGTCTTGTGCGCAGCAACTTGGCAAGCCCTTACTGATGGCGGAAAATAGTTGTCGAACGCACCCCCGGCCCGAAATATCCGAGCTCGTTGAGAGGTCATTAGCTGCTGACAACAGCCAGGAAACGCAGAAGACTCATCGATTCACCTCGAGCAAAGTCGCATTCCCGAAAAAAAAACTGCTTGGCGTCTCGGGTACTAGCAGTTCACAGTGTACGCTCCTTTTCTTGCCACGCAGACAGTAGAATCAGAGCCACAAATCTGTCAGGCTGACACGAAGACAGCTTATGATGGCGAGGACTTGACCAAGGTCGGAAAACACACCTCATTACTCGAATCGGCTTTCTGTCAATCGGTTTCTCTTTATGGAGGGCACCGCTTCCACCCTAGTTGTGATGAGAGATCCTAACAGGCCTTTGATACTCGCTGGTCCACTCGGAGATACAACCGAAGTGATGGGATCGAGGGCAGCCATCTTCTCGATCCCATCGTCGAGTCAGCCACATAATTACCACAATGAGAGGGATCAACTGATCATGGTCGTCCTTGTGCGATGCCAGGATTCTGAGTCTGGGCTCTGCAAAGTGCGTTTTCGTGTTCGTGTTCTTGAATGGGGCAGAAGATGAACCTGTGGTCCATGTCATCTGTGATACCAGGGGTGTCATCCATCCTTGCTGTGTTCACAGCTAGGGTAGACAGCGTCCCTGGTTCAAGTACACGCCCGCCAGTGCCAGTGGAGCTTGTAACCAAATCGTTCTTTCGTCTACATCGAGATAGGATACGTTGCCATGCGAACGTTGGAACGGAGCTCCACAACCTTCTAAATGAGTTGACTTGCCATTGAGATCCTTCCGCGCATCCCCGATACTCCACCATGGTAGAGTCCGTTCGGCATTTGGATCTTCAGGGACCGTCATCGATAGGATCATTGGATTCGGGGTTCTACCACTTCTAGTTCTATCGTTTTGCCTCGATAACTTTCGACGACCATCTCAGCGAGGATTTGCACGAAACGGGTGCCCGACGCGATCTGTCCGGTGATAACGGCAACTTGGCCTGAGTTACAGAGTGGCCAACTTGAACTTGAAGCACCGCAGTCATCTCCTTGCATTAAACCCATAAACGATTCGCTTGGGGATACCACAGTGAGAGTACCTCGCGCAGGATTAGGCATGCCAAGAACTACGCAACGTGGATATCTGGTAAGTCTCCACTCCAAGAACTTCTGAGAAGTTCTTGGCGCAAACGTACAGCACGATCGTCACGATTCTTCCGATTCGTTGGTTTTGTTGACAGCCATAATTTAGGTAAATCGTCTGTACACAAGCACGCCCAGACCCGGCCAGCGGTTCAGCGGGGCCCCATTGACATGCTTCGAGTCTCTTCGGATTCCATGCGGCAGAATTCATATCGCTGTATCTGCTTGTCTAAAGATAGAAAGAGAAGGACGCGGGGGCTTCATTATCAATTGGGGTGCTGCAGAACGCATATTAAGTTCGAGGTCGAGGTCGTGTGACTTGCCAAGCCGGGACGGGATTCGAGAACTTCGATTACTGCGGACAGAATCGAGGGTATGTAGCCCGGATCTGGGGATGCGCAAGGCAGCTCAGGCAGCTTCAAACCATAAGTGATCCCTTGCCTCGCGATAAGCACATAGCAAGGACATGTGCGACTTGGAAAAAACGACCGTCTTGCCCAACTTGTGTAGAAGTGTTGACGGATGTTTACATGTCTTTCCGACCAGGACTGCAGCAGTCTTCGGAACCAAAAGCGTACCGGTGCTGCGGACTGAGAGGTACTGCACAGGGCACTGTGCATCCGCTCATCTTGAGTGGCGAGAATTGCCGTCGCGCTGCGACTAAAACGCCGCTGTGGTCAGTAATCATCGAATCCGATCTCATCGCGTCGTCCGATGATGATATCATCGCAAACATGTAAGACGATGAGCACAGGGGCAAGGCTGCAGGCATATCAGCTCTTACAAGGGCCTCGCATGGCTCGTGATGACATAGCGGTTGGGCTAGATTGTGTCTGCTATCGACATCGTTTGCAGCTCTTATGGTCAGCCTCAACCGATCCCCCCGAAACAACAGTGATAACGATACGATGGCATTTGGGTCCGAGCGGCTGCAGATGTCATTTCCAGGTTCTCCTTTGAAATCGATCCTTGAGCGTTGACCTCGCTCATCCATCCGATTCTAAATTTAAATCCTAGCGGCGCCGGACAGCTCCGAGGGCCAATAGCAATTTTACCCGCAATTTCCCCATGGTCCTTTCTCACCATGCCGTTCACTGGGAAATTATCCTGAACTGTACGCCCACCTGCTTACATTACTCGATGGGCGCCCGGCGCAAGTTCTCATCTCCAACGAAACGCCTTAATAGCGCATGTACATTCCATATTAGAATCCAAGGACGGGTGGTCTTTAGAAACTCTATCGGATAGCGAGGTATGTTGTTAACCGGGTCGTCTGTTCGATCAGAATGCAGTGGTGCATCACGAAGGGAGTTACCGGAAGAGCCTCGAGTGGGGCCCGACTGATGCGGTCTTACAGGATACCTAGTGGGGTTCGGCCGAAAGCGTGATACGGATTATCTGATGTTTTGATCACATCAAGGAACCACGGCTCCGGTTACTTGGAAACCAGCGATTGAAGCAGTTGGGTGAACGAGAACGTTCAAATTCTACTTTAATAGACGTGCCTGGATCGGTGCCAGTACCAGCCGTAGTACCAGGGTTGAACTCAGTCACCAAACCATGCGGTCCATGCTGCCCGACTACTACTAGTACGTGCGTAAATATACCGTATGGCAGCTTATTATAATCGACACTGGGATGGTTCTTAGATAAGGGAGTTTATCAAATCATACAGTTATGACTTCCCCCACCGTGCGAATTTGGACCGTGAGTTGGGGTACGACGTAGGTAAAGTGTGCAGTGAATTCTCTTGTAGTGCTGATGATGGATACCCGTGCGTGCGATGAGGTCAGGGATTCGTGCTGGCAAACGCATGTATGGGTTTCGGCGATTCTTGATAAATTGAACGGGGTTCATGGCTGACGGGCCTTTATGACGTGTATCTGAAGACAAATGAAGTGTCCGATGGTTAGCCAGGAATCATGCTGCTGAGCTTCGCGTCGATCTGTCAAGTGGACACCTCTTGGTCAACAATGGATAAAAATAGACATGGTCAGAGACAGGAGCACATGTTGCCTTGTTATGAATCGCGACAGTTGCTTGGGAAGAGAGATATTCAACGCTCAGCAAAGTGCAGGTCTCACTCGTCGGCACTGAACCTATGGAAGTATGGCGAAAACAACTCGAGATAAATCGGGCTTGCGGGCCGATCGGCATCGGCAAAGTTAGTCCCCAGTGCTCGTTCATCATGCGATGGCTCGGAAAAGTCGAGCTGACTCAAGTCCTCTGCATCATATGGTCCGCCTTCCACCATCGCGATATCGTGGACCTTCAGAGTGTGGTTCCATACACACAGAGGGGAAATTGGATTCAGGGAACAATGGACAAAACCCACAGTACACCGGGCTCAGCGTGTGCATGCGGAAATGGGCCCAAGGGTTGTACTACACGCGGCAAAAACGCCAGGCGAGATACCCATGTGCTGGGATTCGGGTTGCAACTATAATCAAACGAAATGTCATGGCAGCAGTCGAGATGATCCTACAATGTCTTGAAAATGTGCAACAATCGATAGCGGTGTCGCCAATGGCAGAATTGCTACACGGTACTAGGATGCACGGCAGTGACGGTGTTAGAGCGCCGAACAAACGAGCAGAGGGATTTAGCTGAACGGAGTCGGACGGGGCAGGGAACACACGGAACAAGGAGGGTTGGGGTTTCGGCAGACTGTGCCGGGGTTTCCAAGGTTCCGTTCGGGTTTCAACCAAGCGGTCATGGCGGCATGTTTGTACCTGTTTGTTTCGTTTGATATCTCGATTTTCGGGCCACAAATATAAAGTCCGTCTGCGACGCGACTCACACTCTCCCACTCCCACTTCCACATTCTCTTCGTCGACGTGTTCCTCCCCGTTAAAAGCACTCTATAGATTCATTCTGTAGGGCTCTCACCCTCAGCTCAAAACCATGTCGGAGCCAAACGTGGAAAAGGAGCCCGGCCCGCAGGGCGAAGAGTCGCCCGTCACCGACGCTGCGCCTGACGCCAAGCGTAAAAGAGAGTACAAGGATTTCGGTCACGAGGAAGAGAAACCAACCCGTGCGTATTTTTCAGTTTGGCGCGCCTCGGAGCCTGACCGTCGCGCATAGATGCAAATGTGGACATGTCTTTGGTTTGTCATGTTTCAAACTCGTCTGGTCGCACTTCTAACATTTCATAATCTCAAAGATCGAGCTCAAAGCTGAAGACCTGTATGACAAAGAGAAGGTCGACCTGGAAACTATCGTGATCGATGACGTCTTCAAACTGCTCCAGTGCGACGAGAGCGGTTTGTCCTCGGAGGAAGCTCGCCGTCGTATTGAGTTGTTCGGACCGAACAAGCTCGAGCAGGAAGAGCAGAATGCGTTCCTTCAGGTAATGACCCCGCATATATCGTCCTCTTCCGCGCTAAAATTTGTGTTTGATGCCAGTTCTTGAGTTTCATGTGGAATCCCTTGTCTTGGGTCATGGAGGGTGCCGCCCTTGTAGCTATTGTGCTTTCCAACGGTGAAGGACAACCTCCAGACTGGGAAGACTTCCTTGGTATCGTGCTGCTTCTGTTCATCAACTCGACGATCGGTTTCTACGAGGAACGCAACGCTGGTAACGCAGTCAAGGCCCTCATGGACTCCCTCGCCCCCAAAGCAAAGGTCAAGCGCAATGGTAACTGGGCTGAGATCGAGTCCGCCGATCTTGTCCCTGGTGACATGGTCTCTTTCAAGATTGGTGATATTGTTCCTGCCGACTGTCGTCTCACGGAAGCCATCAATGTATCTATCGATCAAGCTGCTCTTACCGGTGAATCGCTTCCTCAGAGTAAGAAGCTCGGCGATCAATGTTTCTCGTTCGTATTTTACATCCTCCTGTTGAGGTTCCGCGTTGACGCCTCATTCGCAGCGGCTCGACGTGCAAACAGGGTGAAGCTGAGGGTGTAGTCATTTCTACTGGCGCCAATACCTTCTTCGGTCGTGCAGCTTCTCTTGTTGGTCAGGACGATGACACCACGGGTCACTTGCAGAAGATTCTCGCCCAAATCGGTTCTTTCTGTTTGGTCTCCATCGGCATCTTCGTTGTCGCTGAAATTCTCGTCCTCTATGCCGGCTTCAAGTACAACTATCGCCGTGGCCTCAACAATATCCTTGTCCTCTTGATCGGTGGAATTCCTATTGCCATGCCCACTGTCTTGTCCGTCACTCTCGCCGTTGGTGCCCAGCAGCTTGCCAAGCACAAGGCCATCGTCACCCGTATCACCGCCATTGAGGAATTGGCGGGTGTCACCATCCTTTGCTCTGACAAAACCGGTACTCTCACCACCAACAAACTCACCATTGACAGGGCCACCATCCGCACCTATGGTCCCTTCTCTGCCGACGATGTCATGCTTCTTGCTGCCTATGCGTCTCGTACTGAAAATCAAGATGCCATTGATACATCCGTCGTCGCAGCCCTCGGTGATACCTCTCGCGCTCGCGCTGGTATCAAGCTTTTGGATTTCAAGCCCTTCAACCCTGTTGACAAGCGCACGGAAATCACCTACCTCGAGGAGTCGTCTGGCAAGCTTAAGCGTGTCACCAAGGGTATGACAGGTATCATCATCGAGCTGTGCACTCGCAACAAGACTGAGGAAGTCGAGAACAAGCTTGAGGCGGATGTCGAGGAGTTTGCTACCCGTGGTCTCCGTGCCCTTGCTGTCGCCTACGAAGAGTTGGATGGTGATGATCCAGAGGCTGAAGGCAATGGTTTCGAGTTGATTGGTCTTCTTGCCATTTTCGACCCTCCTCGTGATGACACCAAGCAGACTATCGACGATGCTATCGCTCTAGGTGTCAAGGTCAAGATGGTCACCGGTGATCAACTTGCTATCGCCAAGGAAACAGGTCGCCGTCTCGGGTTGGGTGACCATATGTACCCAGCAAAGGTTTTGAAGGACGGTCCTCCTCCTGGTGGCAAGCACTTGAACCTCGACGATATGATCTTGGATGCCGATGGTTTCGCTGGTGTCTTCCCTGAACACAAGTATGAGATCGTCAAGCGCCTCCAGGGCCTTGGTCACTTGTGCGCTATGACTGGTGATGGTGCCAATGATGCTCCAGCCCTCTCCCGCGCTAATGTCGGTATTGCTGTCGAGGGTGCCACTGACGCTGCTCGTGGTGCTGCTGATATCGTCTTGACCGAGCCTGGGCTGTCCACCATCGTCCATGCCATCCGTGGTTCGCGTATCATTTTCCAGCGTATGCGCAACTACTCCATTTACGCCTGTGCTGTGACCATCCGTATTGTCGTCTGCTTCGCTATATTGGCTTTCGCCTTCGAGTTCGACTTCCCTCCCTTCATGGTCCTGATCATCGCCCTACTGAACGATGGAACTATCATGACGTTGTCGGTTGATCGTGTCTTGCCTTCGATGACTCCAGATGCCTGGGATTTGGCAGAGATTTTCTCTTACGCCATCGCGTATGGTTTGTACTTGACCGCCTCTACGTAAGCCACTTTCTCTATCTGCTTATTCTCTTACTGACGGTATCTTAGTATTGCGCTCGTTGCCATCATATTGAAGACCAGTTTCTTCTATGACAAATTCGGTGTCACGTTCAACGGATCTGTTTTCCCCTCCAGTGCCAACGACCCTCAGCTTCACACGATTGTGTACTTGCAAGTTGCCATCATTTCGCAGGCGCTCATCTTTGTTACACGTTCTCACGGCTTCTTCTTCATGGAACGCCCTTCTGTCGCTCTTATGGTTGCGTTCTGCATCGCTCAACTTGTGTCCTCCATCATCGCCGCTTATGGTGACTGGGGCTTCACCCAGATTCGAGCGATTTCTGGTGGCTGGATCGGTATTGTTTGGGTTTGGGTATGTTGAATATTGTATCACTGGCTCGTGTGCTAATTGTGTCCCTAGAACATTATCTGGTTCTCGCCCCTAGATTGGATCAAGTTTGCTATGAAGGCTACCATCATCAAGAGGATGCGCGAGCGCCACGACCGTAAAGTTGCGGAGGCAGCAGCGAGGGCATCTGAGGGTGGTGTTCCTATCACGCGCACGCAATCACGGGCTGCTTCCATCCATGAGTCCATGTACTCGAACCGTGTCTCGTTCATTCGCCGTGCTGCCCGCAAGGTTGGATTTGGCCGCAAGATCACCATGAAACCAGAGGAGTTGCAACGTTTCAGCAGTATTCAGGCTCAGAGAACGGGTGCCACGTTGGCTCGCAACCCAAGCCGGACTGCTGCATAGACGATGAGAGTGCGGATGGGTGCGGTATCTTCCTTGCTCTTCACAGCTTTGCAGCGTCATGAGAAATTAATTGAGCATCGAATATCCACTTGTAATCTAGATTTTTATACTATTCATTCGTCACGCGTTTGTCTGGTCGCCGCCCGCATTCTTTTGTTTTCCTCTCTTAATCCTTTTCACTACACAAGTGCCTTGGTCAGTATATACGCATCGCAAATTTCTATGACTCTTAGCATATTTTGCTAGTGACAGGCTAGTCACTCGCATTTCACGACTACGTCAACCGTTGGATTTAGATTACTTCACATTCGTTGCTCCAAGTCTCGTTCTCGTTGGTTCCGAAGCCACCGCGTTTTTAGAGGTAATTGACTTGTGCGTTACACGACTACACGATTAACCTGTGTGAATGAATAAGTTACGCTTGGACATGCAGCCCCTGCTATCATAGAAGCATCTGCTCTAAACCTGGCAAGCACGGAATCTACAGTCTAGGGATTCACAGTTGGGTGTAAATCCAGGGAAGATGGTATGTAAATAGAATCCATCGATGCCTCGACCAAGTCGAGATCGACTCATCGGCACGCCACGAGTCGTCCTCTTCTGTTTGGTGAGACCCTGGAATCGTGTTTGAGAGTCGTGTGTCATTTATACGCGTGCAAAGCTTGCTTGCATGGTGTCGAAAAAGAAATTACCGTGCCGCACACGTCGAGCTACGTTGTTGCCACATGGATGCTCGGACCAACGGTGGGTATAGTGGGGCCAGAAAGAGAATGCCCCTGTCCACGGCAGTGACGTCAACGAAACCCAGTGTTTTGGGTTCGCTCACGATGTTTGATGGATGGATGCAGAAGTGGTCCGACTGCCAACGAGCCGGGTTGGTTTTACACGAGGGTAGAGATAAGGAGGACCCTTGGCGTTTCATTACCGTGACAATGGGGGTATGGCGTGGGAAATGATATACCGAGAAAGGCAGTCGTAGTGTTGGGCAAGTATTCCTCGAGGCATCGGCATGGACGACGAAAGGAGGGCAGTTCCGCTGTGGATAACTCGCAACGAGGACCGGCCGAATGCCATGCTCCGAGTACCCTCATTGGTAAGTCGCCAAACCACTCCAAACAAGAAAAGGGCATGTCGGCACGGCTGCAGGTAAAGGCGTGTCGTGCATTCTTCGCCCTTGTCTCCCATCTGCACTCACCTTCTCAGTGCTATACGATGACCTCGGGCAAGAGGCCTGCCGAACCAGCTCAGGCAGCGTATCTCACCCACAGCTCCACTCTCGATGCTCGCCATCCACCCACCACCCCCGATAACACCCCTCGGACCCGCAAGCCCAAATCGAAGAAGAAAAGGGAGGACAGGTACGAAGAGGAGATACAATACAACCTCTCCTACAACTTTAGAGGCGCTGGCTCTCGCAGACAGGCGCAGCCCTCGAGAATGCGTGACGATGCAGGTCTGTCGCCCTCCATGCCCTCGTCTTCCCCTCATCATGATGTATCCTCCTTTAGAATTCCCCCCTCCCCCCACGTACGAAACAGCGACCGCTGTATCGACCCTTGTTTCCGAGAACTTTGTCCACCAGGGTGGTCCCCCGCACCCTGGCCTTGTCTCGCCTGCGCTCACGGTAGCTTCTCTCCCCGTGTCCGGGCATCCGGCGGGATCAGATAGAAGCGATACGTTCTCTATCAACAGTGCACCTCAGCCACTGTTACATCCTCAACCTGAGGATGGATCCAGCATCGAACTCGTTGATTTGGAACCATCCGAGCGCTGGGAACTCGACCGCGTCCGAGGCATCCCCTTGGATGAGCGCGTCAAGAGACACAAGTTGAGAACCGAGAAGACTGTTCCCGCGTCTTCGGGTCCTCCCGTTCCGCACAGAGCCCGGCTTGCGAGTCAGCCCACGGTCTCTCGCGGCCCAGGTTCGCAGGCCCGTTTCTTGGCATCTCAACTATCTCTGCGCATTCCTGAGAGTCGCGATCGCTATGAGGACGATCAGAATCAGGATAATAACTCGGATTTGAGCACGCCTCCCACCCCGAAGCATCATCGGATGCCTAGCATCCCTGGTTCTCCTTCGCGATTTTTCCACGGTCGTTCGCACTCACCCCAACCTTCCTCCTCGGTGATTTCGTTGCTCCGTAACCCCAGTCCGTTCTTTAAGAGTACACCATCGCTACTCAACCTTTCGCCGTCTCATCACGGCACTCCCCACCGCACGCGAGCGAGACTGCGGTTCCATCGAAAGTCAAAGGAGCGTGCTTCGAGTGAGCCCCTTGAAGATTGGGAGGTGCTTGAACGCACTGGCTCTGGAGAGTCTTCTATCGATGGTTCTCTACCACCACCGAGTCCCCCTGCAACGCCTCAGAACACGATGATGCGACAGTTACCAAAGTCGACCACCGCGGATGTGTTTGTCACCCCGCCAACAAAGTTGCAGGCCGATCGATCGCGCAAGGTGAATACGGTGCAGATCCCTCAGACGGTTGGCCCGCAAGTCCATCGACCTGCATCACCGCCGTTTGTTTCTCGACACGTCCGTCGCCATACGACCTCCAGTCGTGGAGGTCAGATGGGTACTTCGAGTGCACCGGTATCTCCCATCTCCGTCACTTCGACATCTACATTCAATACCTCTACCACATCCCTCTCTCAGAACACTGAGGACGTTCCGGCGGCCATCAAGGCCCTTGCGAACCGCGAGGTTGCGTCAGAACCTCCTCGTGCGGTCGGAAGCAGGGCTTACGAGGCTTCCCTGACTTCCAGAACTCCCCGAGTCTCTTCGCCGGCGCCCCCTGTACCGGTTTATGAACATGATCCTGATCTTCCCATCGTACCCAACCCAGCGGTGGGTTCTCTCCCTACCCGATCTGTAACTGAGCGTATCGTCCGTTTGCCTGATACGCGAGATGAGAACCACGCCCTTGTGCGGGGCAGATCTCTTTCGCGGGACATGGGCATGCGGAGTGCGCCAGCTTACAGTTCCATCTTCCCCTCTGGGCCTCCGCCCTTGCCAAACATGACGCAAAGCCTTCCTCCGACCGCTCAACCATCTCCTCGGCGTCACTATCCAGGGAGACCACTCCCAGCGACTCCTCCTGTCTCTCCGTCGTTGACCTGGATTCTCGACAAGGGCATGAAGCAAGTGGCCCACCACCCAAAGGCCATAGTGTCGGCTACCCCTTCCACACCCCCTATCCCCGAGGGCTTGCTCATCGATCTTGACGATGACAGCCTTGACACGGTCTCTCAACATACTCCGAACCCTGTTACACCCCTTGTAGACATTCTCAGCCTCGATGACGATGACGGCGATGACAACGATAACGCGAGCGATAGCGGAACAGTGAGCCCTTCCGGGCCCTTGACCCCAACGATGAGCGGCTACGCCTCGGCGTCGAGCCTCACCCTGTCCACCGCTGCCAGTCGTTCTGTGGAGTACTTTGACACGTCAATGCAGACGACGCCGACGTCCGACGTTCCAGACATCAACGGACTGGTTTCCAGTCTGGGCGACCAGGGGATGTCGGACGGGTCTAATTATGACGTGAGTTCTCCGATTGACGACGATCTGGAGTCGTACGACGTGAACGAATCCTCCTGCCTAGGCGCTCCTCCTTATTGCAGACCTCCTTGGACCCGCTACACCGCCGCCACCGGCGTGCCCTATGCCTTTTCTAGACAATGATGATGGGGATGATGAGAGTCTGGATGGGGAATCGAGTCCGTCGTATCTCGTGGGCAACGTCGAGCTCGTGCGGAGACGGGTGACGCGGGACGGGCGTGTCAAGTTGAAGATGTCCTTGTTGGGCGTGGCGGTGGAAAAGTGTGCGATTTGCATGACGCGGTTCAAGGAAGGCGATGGGGGTATCCTGGGCGCGAGCTGTCATCATGCGTGCGTATTCCCCTGACGTATGTGTGAGCGTTGCTCTGACGACGGTTTAGATTCCACGACACGTGTTTGGAAAACTGGCTGGACCGGAGCCAAACGTGCCCGTTGTGTAGGGAACGGCTGGACGGGCGCTGAATTGGCGTCCGTGTCGTGCCATTGTTTGCCTTTTGCTTTTTCTTCCTTCTTCTTTCGCTTTAATTCATCGTTGCACTATGGACTCGCGTTCATCGTTTGGCTCATGCTACAGCTTACATTTTCTTTTTGATTTGATTTCATCTACCTACGACAAGTCGTACTTACACCGAGAGAGAAAGGGGGGAAGGGGGAACGTATATCGCCTGTTTGCAACTGGGCCTCGGAGTCCGTTTACACTTCATTCTTTTTTAATATCATTCATTTGTTGATCGGTGGCGTTTTGGGAGCACGAAACGTGAGGAGGGTACTTGTTTCATAGGCGCAGTAGTGCATTGTATGGGCGCAAGTCGGTTTTTTGTCGTTGAACGACGTTTGTGTTTGCTTTTGTGTTTGGTCTGTGAGTTCAAGGGGTGATTCGGGTGTGAGCCATGTGATGGGAAGCGTCGCTTTGCTTGAATCTGGATACGAGTGGTGATTGACTTTTTTTGTCGTGCGCGTTGCTAAAAGTTGAGCTGAGCTGGATTGGATGACGCAGCGTACTGAAAGCTTCCATTCACCGTTCGATCGCCCATGATCAGGAGCACACGTCAGAAGCCAGAAGGCCAGAGAATCAGAGATATGGATTGTGACGCGAGAGGCTGGAGGCCAGAGGGCGGAAGCTAGGAAGCCTGAAGGCGGACGTCCGTCGTCCGACTATGGAAGAGACGTTGTTTTGGTGAGTGTCCTTGAAGGGGCCACTTTGGAAATTCCGATCGATCGATCGATCGGGTGTGGTGCGAGCTCACTGTGACGACAAGCGAACAAACGGGGACGGTTTGCGATGGGACCGAGCGTGAGCCAGAGGGGTGTGTGGACCAACGGGACGCTGGATAGCAGTGCCTCTTCTTGCCAGTGCAATGACCGTGTTGATCGCATTCGGCGTCATAGAGCTGTGACGCACGAGGTTGGGCGTTGGGATCAAGTAAACGGCGACAGCGCAGGAGCGGGATGTCAACGCACAAGTGGGTGGAGAAGTTGGATTTTTACAATTGGAATTGGAATTGGATGTTGCGTGTGTGGATGCGACGCGAGCGTGCGTTCAATGTTGGGGCGTGCACGCGGTTGGAGGTGAGGTGGGCAGGCGATGGTGATTATAGTCCAAGTGTCGTCTATTTTCCGAGTCCGGTCTTGACTCGGAGTGCGGGTCCCACTGGTTTGGGCTGCGTTTCGACCCATCGCCTGAAAAGATCTGATGTGCAATCAAACGTTGCCATCGAACCTGGACAAACTGGGTGAGTAAATCGTCACTACTAGATAGCCCACTATGAAGAACGACAGAGGGTGACCAGAATGTCGAAGCACTTGGTAGCGAATTCGATTTTGTAATTGGAATTTGGATGTTGCACGTGGGGATAAGACCTCGACGCGTTTTGGATGGAGCCGAGTGGCAGCAGGTGGGCAGAGCACGGTGACCATACATAGTCAAACATACTGCAAGTCAGTTTCGAGTGCATAACTCCCATGTCATAGGCTGCGTGGAATGGCGACAGGGTCTCTGGGCATCTGACATGCAATCAAACGTTCCCATCGAACCTGGACAAACCCAGCTGGCATTTTTTAATCAAAGTTGCTACACTACGCCCGCAGTGCGACAACTATGCTGCATTTCGATCATACCAATCCCTTTGCCCACCGTCACTTGAATTAGTTCTCTTCGAGCCTTCAAGTTGTTGTCCTCGGACCACTCGGATAGGCATCGAGATGCCGCATGTCCATCAATGTTCGACGTTCCACCGTCAAACATCAGGAAGCGCCTGGCCATCAAGGGTCGGAATCACGTCCACTTTGCCATGACGATGATGTCACTTACCAGTCCATCCCTGTTGTCAAGGCACAGAAGCCCTCCGTCGCCCTGCATGCCGCACCATCGTCTTGTCGTACGGCATTGCGTGCCTGTTTCGGAGTATCGAGCGTAGTGGCCCTGGCCCGCTCGGCCGTCTGCTCTCGTCGTTGGAGCCCGTCCGTCGCATGCGTGCGGCGGGACTCGTTCCGTCCCCTTCCTCCGCTTCTTCCACGAACCGCGTTCGCTTCGTGCGAGCGCGGCGCGCCTCCGCCACCCCCTCCGGTTTCCGGGGCCGCCGGGACGACCGCAATGTGGGGGGTGTCCGCGACACCAAGCCCAATGCCGTCCTCCGCATCAGGCCCCGGGCGGACCCGCTCCCACCCACTTCGTCGTCGTCATCATCGCCGGGCATTTGCACCTGGCGATGAGGTGGGAGCAGTGCCCAGGCAGCACCCTGGTGGGGTTGCGGTTGGGCGTCCTTGCCCGCCTGGACACTTGCCTGCGCCGCGGGCAGCGCTATGTGGTCTCCTTTGGTGGCGAGAACAAGGTGGGTGTTGTGGCGAGTGAGTTTGGAGGGACGGCGCGAGCGGGGTGGCGTTGGGGCACGAGGCGTTGGGAGTGACACTGGGGGTGGGTCGGTGAGGTCCAGAATGGGAACGGATAGCCGGTCTTCATCCTGCTCGAGTGGTTTGGTCGTTTCCCTTTCAAATGATGGCGATGGTTGGTCTTTGCCTTGTTCTATGGGTGTCGTCGACTCTCTTTCGAGCGGGGCATTGAGCAGGTTCAGGAAATAGGCGAGACTCTTGTCCAACTCCTCTCCAAGCGAGTCGGTGGGATCCCTTTGGACTGGGGGAGAATCGTCCGGGCGATCCTTTGCGTGCGGGGGGTCCAAGGTCGCGAGTGGCACATCCGACTCGTTCGTTTGTGGTATGTCTTCGATGACGTGCGCTAGGGTGCGCTCGCAATCACGCTCTGGGTCGCTCTGTGTGTCTGTTCCGGATGAGGGCATCGCCAACGTAAGCGACCGCTCAAACGCGTTGACGAGGGTTGCGACGGATGTGGGGTGGTATGTACTACTTGCGCGATGTGGCGGCTGTTGCCTGTGTATCTCGGGGGTATGGGTATATGGCACAAGGTTCGAGTTCAACGGACACTCTGGTGGCGTCGCCGCGTCCCAGTGCGCGTGGAACGAGGCGGCGTGCAGTGGCGCGAATCCAGCATTCTGCCACGTCCCAGAAGGTGGGACAGGAGTGTGCCAGATCGAGACAGATGGGGGAGGCGCAAAGGTGTTATTGTGAAAGGGTGGCGCAGGGTGGCATCCCGCGTTCCACTGGGTCCATGGGGGTGGGGTGGGAGGGGTATC
>JBBPRA010000137.1:0-52821 GCA_038092775.1 Boletus rubescentipes | reverse complement strand
ATCTGGATGGGGCCCGAGGCGTAGGGTATGGAGGGGGAGCCGTCCTCGTCGTGTCTGTGAATCGCGGAGGGTGTCGGAAGGGAGAGAACAGAGGGACGACGAGGACGGGGAAGGTCGATGGAGAGATTTTTCATGTTGCGAGGGTTGCAAGGAAGAGAGGAGGAGGAGGAGGGGACTAAATGCATTCGACTGGAAATGAAAACCACGACCAGCGTGGACTCGCCCGGAGAGAGAGAAAGAGTGAGTAAGCAATGTCTGCTCTTCTCTTTTTCGTCGCGTTTCTCGCCACGTTTGGCTCGCTCGTCTATATCGCTTATTTCCTCTCTTCAACACTCGCAGCAGCGGGATACGACATTTCCCGTCTCATCCTCATCGGTCTCGACCACCCCACATCACCACCACCCACCCCCGCCGACATGCCCATCAATACCCAATACGTTGCACTCGCTCTTGCCATTGCCAGCAGCGTCTTCATCTACGTCAAGTTTGCGGCCAGTTCGTCTTTTTTTCTCTCTCTTCTTTTCTCGCCACCGTCCTCACGCGCTTCAGAACGAGCACCCGTCCTCAACCCGAAAGAGTTTCAGCTGTTTGCTCTCCGGGAGAAAATCGTCGTCTCCCCCAACACTGCCATGTCCGTCCCTGTCGTCCCTCTCGCGTCCCTTGCTCACCCTTTTTCAGTTACCGCTTTGCATTGCCTCGTACCGACGACGTCCTCGGTCTACCCATCGGGCAGCACATTTCCGTCTCGGCAGAGATAGACGGCAAGGACATTACGCGCAGCTACACCCCCACCAGCAGCGACGATGACCTTGGTCACTTTGACCTCTTGATAAAGGTACTTTCTCGTCCCTGACTCTCCCTCTTGCTGAACCCTCCCTAGTCGTACGAAAAGGGCAACATCTCCCGCTACGTCTCCTTGCTCAAAATAGGCGACAAGGTCAAGATTCGCGGCCCAAAGGGCGCCTTCAAGTACTCCCCTGCCCTCTCCCGTCACATTGGCATGATCGCCGGCGGTACTGGCATCACCCCCATGCTCCAGATCATCAGGGCTGCCCTCAAAAACCCCGCAGACAGGACAAAACTCTCCCTCATCTATGCCAACGTCAACGTGGACGACATTCTCCTCAAAAAAGAGCTCGACGACCTCGCTGCCAGATATCCCCACCGCTTCACCGTCTACTACGTCCTCAACAACCCCCCACAGGACTGGTCCGGCGGCGTCGGCTTTGTCTCCAAGGATCAAATCGAAAAACACATGCCCCCCTCCAGCACAGACATCAAGGTTCTCCTCTGTGGTACGTACCCTCGTCCCCCGCTCCCTCTCTTGCTCATCGCTACCAGGCCCACCCCCAATGATGACAGCTATGAAGTACGCGTTCATCCCACCTTCATCCCTCGTTTCTCACTCCTCTACAGGAAACATCTTGCCGAGCTCAACTACCCTGCCCCACGTGCCGTCAGCAAGCTCGATGACCAGGCATGTCCTTTGTCGTTGCGACTTTTTCCAGCTCACCCTGTCCACAGGTCTTCTTGTTTTAGTTGCTCTAGTTACCCCTCGCTTAGATTACAGTAGATGTGGCGCTTGAATAAATCTAATCACATGTCCAACCTGACCACACCCGTCTTGTACACGCACTCGGGCTCTGTGTGGGCCTCGGTCCCTGAGCTCGCCATGTAAGCTATCATCAAACAATAGGGAACACATTAATGCCTTGTCAAGGCAGCCGTGAACTTGGCTACGCCCAAGACGACATTGAAAACAGGGTCATCGACCTTGGACAGGGGGGCAATTTCGCACCATCCTTTTTGAATGTCGTACGTGGATAGACCCCCTGCACGTGTGCAAACAATGACGATAGACCAAGAATCCACACGGGACCCTGCCCACGATGGTGGTGGGCCGTCAAAGCTACACCAGCACCGCCGACGTGACCTCCTATCTCGTAAAGCACGCTCCCAAGCCAGTCAAGCCCGGCACGTCGCTTGTCGCAATGATTCACGAGGACAAGTATGATCCAAACTTTCCCTTGTTCCTCGCTGTAAGCATCAGTCAACCCACCGTGACATGACTGACCAGTGTTCAGCGTTCCGACAAGGAACTCGAACAAAAGGCAACCAGTCTCGCAGCGGGCCTTGTTCGAAACAGTGAGTCGCACCCCCTAACACTTGCGTGCCATCGACCCCGCCTCAGGACAAGATACACTTGAACGCTACGCTGCCGACAAGGCCTTCTACGACGCCAGGCTTGCTAGCAACGGATCCCTGCTCTCCTTGTATCGAGGAACTGCGCCCGACAGCGACAAACAGGCATTCTTTCAGCAGTCCACGGCGCATTGGGACACCCTGAACAAGTTCGTCGCAGAGCAACTCGCGACAGTGCTGCCCGATACACCCTTCTTCGGGGGCGCCAGCCCAAGCGAAGACGATTTCCATCTTGCCCCGTGGCTCGCTCGCATTGCTTTCGTCGTTGGAGATGGCAGCGAGCAGGACAGCGCTCGCGCATTAGAGAATGGTTTCAGAATCGAGCTCCACCCAAAGGTATCTGCCTATGTGGGGGCATGGAGCTCCAGAAAGAGTTGGAAAGAAGTGTACGCTCAGGGCTTACATTAAACAGCAACAAGTGTAAAAGTGTCTGTGAATGTCAAAGACAGCTACGACTTGACCGTCGTCTGGGGAGACACGTTTAGTTGTGTTCTAGACTCCTCGAGCATCTCGATGCGACAATCGTTCAGGCTGGTTCAAACATCGTGAGGTGACACCTTTGACATGAGAGAAAGCCTTACATCCTTCGGATCTCGTCCGCAGCGCGCAGTCCAAGCGTAAACTCATCCTCTGTGGGTTCCCCGGTAGACGTGCGAGCAAGTTGTATGGCAGAATCATAATAGTGCAAGGCCGTCAATCCTTGGTCATCCTTGGGTAAAAGCGGAAGAATGAATCGGAAATGGTGTATCATGCGAGAATGAGGCTTCAATGGAGGCAGGTTAGGTATCACGAGGTGTGCTCGGGCATCTGCACGTCAGTCAGAAAGCCGACGCGCGTTGACGAGGTATCAATGCAAACCAATATCAGCAATGGTATCCAGCAAGCCACGTCGAAAGCGGGTGCCACCATGCTCGGTGCCGGGGGTGCCCCAACCGGAATGGGTCGTCTCCCGTGGTTGACACTCGTAGCAGATCAAGCAGGAACGAGCAAACTCTTGAGAGATGTACTCGTGAACTGGCTGGCTGGACTGTCAAGCTCGGACGACATGTGGACCAGTGAGGTGGACCTGCCTTTGGAAGATCATGTCTGTTGATGCCGCTGTGCGTTTTCGATATCCGTTGCAGTTTCCGACGTACCGCGATGCGACGCTTTGTACAAAATGCGACACTCAGAACAAGCTGTCGAACGATGTCGGGATCAGCACCACTGGATGAGATCACAGACACTCACCACCAGGCAGTACGTTGCGCCTATGGTGACGGTGTCCCAGTTGTTCGTCCAGGAATGAGGTGCAGTTCGAACTGCTTGTTGGAGGAGTGCAAAGCAAGAAATAGCGAGAAAGCAAGCGACGACGAGGGTTATCAGAGCATAACAGGCCTCTGAGATCCAGAAGAGGAGTCTTGAATACGAGCGATACATGGATCCCATCTCCGTTCCAATATGTCTGTCCATGAGCCGCCGTATTATATTCTCGTCTCTCTCCAGCACAATTCAGCCAACCAAAGTAATGCGCTCATTCACGCCGACATAGAATATCGTTATGCCGATGATCCTCCTCAGTCGCTGCTCCCCCGCTTTCCCGACGAACATGTGCTCGTGTTCAACTATGATCCTGCCAATGCAACGACACCGACCATCAACAGCACTTCCAGCCAACTCGCTTTATCTGGCGTCAAAGTTTTGCCCGCACCAGGGGCCCATGTAGACGAGGATGCTAGCAAGAACGACAATATGTACATCTTGCAAGTCACGTCCACCTCCGATGACCAGTATGCCACACCGTTCATGGTGCTTGAGCTCCCACTCATTCTCTCGACAGGAGTAGCAGTGTGGAATCATCTCAAGCCTATTTGCAGAACCCTCGAGCTATTGTCACTCGATTCAAGCAAAGGTGTGTAGAGGGGTTCGTGCTCATTCCTGGCTCACCGACATACAGGAATGCTGACCTTCGTCGTATACTCGAGTACCGAGGCACCCCTACGGGAGACCACCCCTCAGAACCAAATCCCCAGCCCAACTCTCCTTTCCAATAGCGAGGTAGAATCACGAGCTTGACAGCGATCCGCTCTGTTACCGGTGTTCTACAGCAGAGTGTATTCTCGATACATTACTCTACCTCATCGCCGTCTACTGCCTCTGCCAGCTTTTCGTTGCTGTATCGTTGCCCCGTTCCCTGGAGATCTTGCGCTTGTCGCGGTTGCTTTGGATTCCTCTTCGGCAGCCAGTAGCGCCGACAGCCTAGCTCGATATGAGTATATTCTTTCACAACCACGGTGTAGACGTACCCGGACTTGACATCCCCGTTCTGCAGGGAGTTTTGGATATTTGCAATCTTTCCTTGCTGGTGTTTGAATTCCTCCAATGTTTGTGGGTCCAGGTTTTTCTAGCTCCATGCGTGAGCAGGGTACATGAATTGGGAATGGCAAAAGTTACCATGATGTACGGCATCCCAAGCATCATCAGACCCGTCAATACCATGATCATCACCATTGGATTTTGGAACATGCCCAGCAAGTTGAATGATTCGCGAGGCTTGAAGTAGTTGTTCTTGTGTCGAGGCAGCAAGACAATTGGATATCGCAAAAGCACGGATGTAACGGACATGAGCGGCGTTCCGAGCATGTGGGACCTGACGTGCGGTGGACTAGTAGAGTCCACCACGTCTACGCGGAACTAACCCTCATAGGATCAGCGGGGGGAGCGAAACGGGGGAGCCAACTGGCGTACTTGATCGAACACGTAGTCGTGTGATATGACCGAGAGAACATACGTTCCCGGATCCACATCTGGTCTTGCGTGACAAATGTCAGCCGCTGCGAATGACAATTAGAGATGTGCATACATGGAAAAGTTTCCATTCTGTGTTATGCGGCCAGAGTATGTGCCTGCATCGAGAACAACTTTGGCAGAACCAAGTGCTCTATAATCTGAGCTCCTGAGAGGTGAGCGGTTCTGGTGGGATTGAAACCCATACTCACTAGGACATAAATCATTCCATTGCACGTGTCCAATGAGGTCAAGGCAAAGACAGGTACTGAGCAAAGTCAGTCAACCGCTCTACAGCTGACATTCATGTACTCACCTGAACAGAATCGCTGATATACCCAACAACTTCAGTTTCATGGTGACGCGGATTTCGCAAAGTGTAACCGAGAGCTTGACGTGAAGCTCTTCGCACAACAGAGCCAAACAACCGTCCTTGCCGCAACACCCTTTGAGCAAGATTGCATTGCCCATCATGAGGCAAAAGAGGGCGAAAACGTACAAAAAGCTCATGTCACTGTACTCCTTGTCATTTGGATTTCGACAACCTTACCAGGTCTTGGGTATGTCTGTCTCGCGCTAATCCAATCCGAACTCATATATGCCCAGTTGACTCTGAAATATGCAGATTGGCAGTGGTTGCCAAGACAGACTTGCAACAGCAACTGAGCATCGTTCTCCAAGGAAACGTCAAGCCCAGTACGATACTTGACTGTCACCTCTGGTCCCGGATGGTCTAACTAGCCCATCACTCAGTGATCACCCAATGCTGCATTCATGAACTATATCTACAGGGAACGTCACAGCAGGCGGCAATTGATCTCGCAAAATCATTTGAACGTAGAAAATGTAACCACAGAGAAGCCATACCCGGAGATGAATGCATCTCGAGCGTAATTGGAAAGTCTCTCACTGTCGGTCGTGCATGTCCTCTTGACGTTTCTGCAGGTGACTCCAACAAGCATCGCTATGTCGTGGCGACCCAGTCGCATGCGCTCCGCGTCAAACTCCGACTAATATCTGGGGTACCGATCGTCCATATAAATCGTGCAGTGATGATTTTAGAGCCTCCGAGCGACGCGACGTTGAAAGCCAAGCAACAGGCATGTCACCCAGACCTGGTCATGCGTCTACTAACTTTGGGAATCTAGAATGAAGAAAAGACATTTCAACCCAGCGCTGTAGAGCTGGCTACCATCAGAGCTAACAACCCAGCTGAACCTCCTCGCAGAAGGAAGGGCCCAAAAGGTCCAAACCCTCTCAGCGTGAAGAAAAAAGCGGTGTCTCATACAAGGCAACGCATTTCTACTCGCTCTAGCGATGTAGCCGAACCAGTTGCAGGTCAGAAACGAAAGCTTACTGATGTTGAGGATGATGTAGCTCTCTCTACCACGCGAAAGAGGCATAGAAAGCATGGAAGTAGTAGTAAAAAAGTTCCCAATGCCATACCTACATAGTTTGTTCGCACTTTATATCCGTTATACTCAGACAAGCATCACATCAAACGAAATCCAAATTGCAATCGCTCAGTGATCATACAGCGACAAATAGTACACTCTGACGATTCCGCGACACTCAGCATCCACCACGTAGACGAAGGACTGGAGCGCAAATTGTCATTAGAGTTCGAGGAACAGTCAACCAACCAACTTACCAAGGTGCAGCGTACTCTCCTTCTGAATGTTATAATCGGAGAGCGTACGCCCATCCTCAAGCTGCTTACCAGCAAAGATGAGGCGTTGTTGGTCTGGGGGGATGCCTTCCTTGTCCTGAATCTTCGTCTTCACGTTGTCAATCGTGTCAGAAGACTCCACCTCCAACGTGATGGTCTTGCCCGTGAGAGTCTTGACGAAGATCTGCATACCACCGCGCAAACGAAGAACCAGATGAAGTGTCGACTCCTTCTGGATATTGTAGTCGGAAAGAGTACGACCATCTTCCAGTTGCTTTCCAGCGAAGATGAGGCGCTGCTGGTCTGGGGGAATCCCTTCCTTGTCCTGGATCTTCGCTTTCACATTGTCAATAGTGTCGGACGACTCCACTTCCAGTGTGATAGTTTTCCCGGTGAGAGTCTTTACGAAGATCTGCATGCCACCACGGAGACGAAGGACTACGGAAAAATTAGAACAAGCACGATAGATATAAACGGTTGACATACCGAGATGAAGAGTGGACTCCTTCTGGATGTTGTAGTCGGACAGAGTCCGACCATCCTCCAGCTGCTTCCCAGCGAAAATGAGACGCTGCTGGTCAGGAGGAATGCCCTCCTTGTCCTGAATCTTGGTTTTGACATTGTCGATGGTGTCCGAGGATTCAACCTCCAAGGTGATCGTCTTGCCTGTCAAGGTCTTCACGAAAATCTGCATTCCGCCACGGAGACGGAGCACTAGATGAAGGGTGGACTCCTTCTGAATGTTGTAATCAGAGAGGGTACGGCCATCCTCGAGCTGTTTGCCAGCAAAGATCAGGCGTTGTTGGTCGGGAGGGATACTGCGCAAAATGTCAAACGGGGAACGTGCGAAGATGGGTGTCGAGGACGTACCCCTCCTTGTCTTGAATCTTGGTTTTGACGTTATCGATGGTGTCGGAAGACTCAACCTCGAGGGTGATGGTCTTTCCAGTAAGAGTCTTGACAAAGATCTGCATAATGGAGTGATGTGTGAACTGTGGTGGTGGGTTGTATCAAAGGACGATGTCTGACACGGCCATCTGAGGAGGCGTTATATAATGCTGAGTGTCGGAGTTTGAACTCGCTGACTCAGGTAGTGGAATTGCGTGGCACATTCTACAGAAATCACTAGGATTCGTCACACCATAGCCTTATCGTCAAATCCTTTTCCATCGAGGCAGAGGCGATGATGGCCCGCTCAGGGTGCGTCTGTGTCCGCAGCCAATGATTAGTGTAGTGACACGAGCACAAGGCATCGCCAAAATACTCACAGCCACAGCTAGCACAGCGTCTGACCACATAATTAGAGTGACAGTCCCACAGTCGAAAGCTGACAACCTACCCCTGTGCCCTTCGAGCACCTGCACAATCTCGCGGCTCTGCAAATCCCACACGTAGAGCTTGGCATCCTCGCTACCGCTCACCACATAGTGACCATGGGCCATAATGAAACATGTGAAGAGGCAATACGTGCGGTTGGTGTGCCCAGTGTATGTCTTTACACACCGTGAATTCTGGTAATTCCAGAGCCGAATGGTGGAATCTTGTGTAGCAGCAAGGACGAACTTCGAGTTCGGCGAGAACTTCACGTGAGAACTACATCGCGGATCAGGGATCGACGGTCTGCCAATGGACTACACGGACCATATCGGATTATCATCGTCCACCAATGTTTTCAGGCATTGTCCTGATTCGGAGTCCCATATTCGGCTAAGACGGTATCACGTTTCTGTCCACCTCAAACACAGCCTGTAGCACTCACATGAGTCCATCCATAGCACATGACACTATGAGGGTGCCGTCGTGATTAAAGCCGACAGCTGTCACAGGGTCGGAATGTGCAGGTAAGACCTTCAAGGACCTCCCTAGTACTTAATAAACATGCCGATCCACCCAGTCTTAGTGTGACGAATACCAACCTCTTGCCACATCCCAGACGCGTACCGTTTCGTCGTACCCTCCGGAGACCAGTAGATTTGATCTGGGGTTAAAGTTAACACAGAATACAAAGTTGGTATGACCTTGGAGTGTTTTAGCAACATCTCCCTGACGCATTAGAATGAGCACCCGACTGAACTAGAGCACCGCAAAGCTTTACTTGTTCCGTGTTCCAAAGAATGATTGACTTGTCGTCCGACGCAGACGCGAGAAAGTCGCCATCGGTCGACCATGCAACATCGTTGACGCCCTCATGATGGCCTTCGTATGTTTTAAGAACTTCGCCAGTATATGCGTCCCAAATCTTGACTAGCTTGTCGGCAGCTTGCTTCGACGGAGATACACGTCAGACAATTCAATTTGGACAGACGTGATAGATGCACCAGCAGACGCAAGCAAGCTTCCATCCGGACTAAACTTGAGGGAAGATATTGACATCGTGTGTCCGCTGAGAATAAACTTTGCGCGATAACTTGGTCTCAATCTCGAGACCGCTTGTTCGTTATCCACCGTTGGAGAGTGTCCATTTTCTGGAGAGTGATCTACGGATATGGCATCGGATTGCTTGCGCGAGTGGATGCTGCTTTGGTATGTTGAGTGGAGTGGAGATGCCCGAGCTTCATTGTCGACATTCATGATCTCTATGAATAAAGATTCGCAATGAATAGGAATATTGGCTGGGTGTGTCTGGTTCTAGATAGAAAGTTGAGACGGGGGAGCGGTTTTGGGGTCACAGCGCATCACAGGCCACTTACAGTCGAACTCAAACTTTGACTACGTGAAAAAGTCGAAGAAAATGGCTTCAGCAACTGCAGAATGGCTAACACCATCCACACGAACAGAGTTGATTGAAAACCTCGTGTCAGGTGTCGGTACGTCGTTTCACGCAAGTCCTTGGAATCTGAGAGAGCGGCTGATTTTAGATCGATATAACCCATCCAATGTCGGAATTTTGGAGGACTACCTCTACCATCAAATCAGGAGCGGGGAATACGATTGTCTCGCCAATCTCGCTATCCTGAAACTGTATGTTTGGCTTCCTGGAATACATCCTCGAGACTGACTACTTATCAGGTACCAATTTAACCCTGACCTCTATAATCCGGATGTAGTGGTCAACATCCTTCTCAAAGCCCTGACCGCTGAACCTTTCCCCGATTTCAACCTTTGCATATCCCTCCTAGATGACAGACTACCCAACACCAACGCTGATGAACCAGACCCTCTCCCGACCCTCCTTCCAATACTCACGAACCTTTATGATCTCCTCCATCAGTGTCGCTTCCCAGCATTTTGGACTTTCTACAAGTCGGAAGAACTCGAATCCCTGAGAGAAAATTATACGATCGAATGTTTAGGTTTTGAGGATGCCATCCGAGAAGTCGCTGCTCGTGCCGTCAAGGCTACCTTCACGCGTATAGGGCTGGAGAGACTTGGGTCATACATTGATCTGGCAGGGCGCGAGCTTGAAGCCTGGGCCTCAAAACAGGGATGGACCATTGATGGACATGTTGTCTCTATCCCTCCCAATCCGGATAACCAGATAGAATCCGTTATTATCCGTGAAAATGTAAAGTTACCACGTGAGTGGCCATTCGTCTCCCTCATTGCATCATCTCAACGGTCTTGTAGAGTTATCAAAGGTTATTGCACACTCTGTGCAAGCAAAATAGTTGTACTGTGCACCTATGGTGTTTCGTCAAAATTGCATGTACTGGTTTACCTCTACCTCGGCGTAAAACATTTGCTTCTAGTCCACTCTTCATGTGCAACCAAGTACGACAACCCTCATGTTGTCCAAAACGCGGAGAGTGTACCCCACACCGCCATCAAGGTAGAAACGCCTAGCAGAACCGCATCGTACCATCGACATCGCCGACTCATCGCAATTTTCGCGGAAATCGGACCGATGACGCAAATGACAAAAGCAGAGAAAGAACCCAGGAACGCCATCAGAGAACTGAACTGCGGAATAAGGATTGAAACCAGGATTGACATGACCGGGACCATGATGCGCTCGAGCACCACGAGAAATCGATTTGTCAAGTTCTGTTGGTTCTCTGGTACCAATCCTTTCCCATCCTCTACCGAGGCCGGTGGAGAAGTGATTTCTAAGCCCAGCATACTCTCTAAAATGATGTTCAACTACAATGGATGATCAGCAAGTCACACAAAAAGCAGTAAGTAGAGTGACACATACTGGCCTGGTGCTCAAGGCAAACTTTGATCTAATGCCAAAAATTCAGGCAACGAGATGCGAGATATAATGGACACCCTCTTACAAAGGAGTAATAACAAGTAACCACATCACTAATTGGTTTAGCGTTGCATTATATCCAGGTGTAGCGAGTAAATCCCTGCTTATCTGCAGCAATGGAATGAGGCAGTGTAGCATGAAACCGAGACATACGACCACACCTCATCGCTCACCGAATTGCCAAACATAAGATATCCCGCGTACCCGATAATGGCATAAAAAGACGTTGCAACCAACTTCGAAGCAATTCAACTGCACATTTTCTCGCACGAGATTTAGCTGACTTACAAACGCCCGATTGGCCATATGATCAAATTGCGACGGGTCTCTCATGTCACGAGCCAGCGATGGGATAACAACATGGCCAGAAAACTAATTGGAAACTTAGCTCTGCGGCTACATGGAAAAAAATACGGGATACTCACCCCTGCCATGAATAAACCGAACGCAATCCCAACCTGTCCAAAAGTCCCTGAAGAGAAGGATGTGTGTGCTGGACTCCAGAGGCTACCTGGAGAATCTGATTTCGAAAACCCATCTACGAATATCACCGCGATGATGAGCAACGTCGAACTAATTCCCAGCAGTGATGTGAAAGAAAGTATAGATAAGGGCATGAAAACCGTCGGGGCCAAGCTGTGCCAGTGGGATGTAAGCTCAGAATACCAACGACACAAGAAAACATCATTTACATGACAAGAGAAAAGACTTTGTAGGTGTTGGCGGAGTAAGTTGGCCAGACTCCCTCCAAGGAATCGGCCGTTAAGGTGACGAGAACAACACTGAAAAAACCTGATTAGTCAAACCAATGCCAGAAAATATCAATATATTCATGTATACCTGAGAGAAAACAGCTCGAGACAAAACAAAATGTTTGTTAGTAGGGATGACTTGGGACCAAATGCTTTTCGACCAATGTCAGCATATGAGCGCAGGTGGGGGTCACCCAGAATCTCGTGCGCGAGCAGTTTTGCGCTGAATTCAAGGGTTAGATCAAATCGCCACAGCGAAAACGACTCACGTGTAACAGGTGATGAGACCAAAAAAGATGATCAGGACTGTACCCCATAACCATCCGGCATATGCGAATGCAAGCGGCTCGGAGAGCATGCCTATTCCCAAAAGCACTGCAATACAATTGAATAGCTGGAGACCAATATTACATAGATATCTCTTGAAGATATAAATTTTTATCAGACTCACCGTCTGACCATAGGTACTCTTGCCGTTGTAGTGGTGCTCAACAATTGTGGCAGACGGGACAGGAGTCGAATTCTGCAGCACAGTATTAGGATCATCTGGGTGACTCAAAGACTTGTAGTTTGTGCGATCCGAAAAGGCTGGAGGTGTTTTAGACGAGGACACTGTGAATGAAGCAGCTTTCCTCAACAATGGGGTAGTTTCGCGACCCCTGTGAGCTCTAATGGGTTGACGAGGAGTGCTGACACCGGCCATTTGATGAGCTGCCCGGGAAACTTGGGGTGATGCAGACATCGTAGAGTTCTGTTCCGGAACTCCCATTGTGTGTCTTTCCGTGTCAACTGAGTCTGAGTCTAAGGGGTTCAATGGGTCCGATAGGGGAGGCTCGTCGTTGGGTAAATCATTACCCATGTCAGATGTCTGCACATTCGAACTGGGGTAGTATTGAGACCGATAATCTGCAGTCTTTGGAATCCAAACGATCGCGTGCAGGAAGTAAGGTGAATACTCACATGAAGCAAACGCATCCCTGACGCTGTGGACACTAGACACGGAGCCGTAAGTGAAGGAATTCGGGAGGGAAGACATGCTAGACGGCACGGATCAAGTGGTCTCTAACCGTATGGTAGCATACCTCACAATATATATTATTATTTGTGTACTAAAGTGCAAGCCCCGAAACAAAAGGTAAGCGTGCTGACCGTTTGGGTCATTAAGCGCAGCCAATCGGAAACAGCCAGTGGACTGATGCCATGATCCGCCCAGGTCTGAAATCAAATGTCGTCTATATACATGTCGGATGATAGATAAATACTGTGTGCGGTGATCTATGCTATGTGAATGGAGGCAACCAACTTGAATGCGTCCTTTACAACCGGTTACGAAGAGTTTACCGCTCGGCGATTCGTCCACATCATATACGACTCCCTCAAGATATCATGTCCGACAGTTGTCTTTACTCTTGTCGAACGGCGGGCCTCTGGGAGTTTAGCACTCACGTTCAGGTCCTATAACGAATTTAGTCTGCTGATTCTCTTGCCATTAGCAAGATTGCGAACCGAGAGCCGTTTGCGCATTCCGGGTGCGATATGATTCCACCATTTCGTGAACGCGTTCTTGAGTGCTAGTTCTCGCACTCCTTTCGGATTAAGCCACGCCACAAACTCGTCCACCTGACGCGATTTGATCAGCTACACTGTGAGCCCGCGATAAAATTTTCCCACCTCCTCGAGCTCTGTGTACACCGCCCATTCTCCCGGAGCCAAAAGACCCTCCCCCTCTTCCTCCTGTCTTCTGGCATCAACGTCATTTTCCTCTCTTCTTGACATCAACTCCAGCTCCATTCCAGTGGGTCCCTGAAGAAATATACGACCAGTACCGTACTGGACGACGCCTCCGCTACCCAACAGAGACATGGAGCCCATGCCGTCGAACCACCAGACCCGATTGTGAAATCGATCCTTGCCCAGTGGCTTAGCTCTGATGGCTCCAAGTAGCTTTCGGAATTCTCGCTCGATGCTCTCGAGCCTGCGTTCAAGTTTGTTGACTTCTTCGTCGAGACGACGGTGTTCTGCTTGTGCTTGCTTCTCCGCGGCAACTTTCGCGCGAGCAATTTCTCTTTGCTTTGCGTGTGCCTGAGCGTGGGCTCTCTGACGGAGATCTTTTTGGCGTGGTGTGATCTTCTGACGACTCCCGTTCGCTGAAGTGGTTTCCGAGCCCTCTTCGGAGGGCGCATCCGATAGATCGCTGGAGTCGTGCGTAGCAATATCTTCCTCTGTCCCAACAGGAGTTGGTTCTTTCTTCGGCCCCCCGTCGCTCACAAGAGAGTTCATCTCCTCGGCACTGTTGATAATCGTCACTTTTGCGCATTAATGTCTCCTCGTCATACTTACTATTGCTTTTTCAATCGGTTGATTTCAATTTTTTCTTTCCGCAGCGCAGTCAAAGACTCCTCGCATCCTTCCATATGGGCGTGGATAGCCTTGCTCGACACAGAGAGGTTGCATAAAAAGGCCAAAATAGCAATGCGATCTGGAGGTGGAAGGGCGTAGTAGCGCTCCCCGGGTGATGACATTAACGAATAAGAGGCAGGAGTGGAAACTCGTGAGCTGCTTGAACAGGGCGATGATTCCACGTTCGGCTCAGGTGCGAAGAGTAGTCTTGTCAACACTTCCCGTAGGCGGGGAAAATTCTCTAATGTCGCATGCTGGAGAAGTCCTTTAACGACCAAAAATAGGAGACGTTGAATCACTTACGTCTTTCAGACATCCGACTAAGGCATCTTCCCAGCCAGCTCTTGCGTCTTGAGTACGCAGTGGGACACGTTCCCAATTGTTCCCTACGTCAGCCATCGCAGCCGCTAGTTGGTCAATCGTAATGCCCAAAATTTTGTGCTCCTCCTCCAGAGTATCCTTCACACGCAATAAGGAAAGTACGGCACTATGACGATTAAATGGCACAGTGCGCAGATTATAAATGAGCGTGGCGTGTATCTCGCAGAGCAAAGGGCATGGGGGTTCGATAACGGAATGCCGAAGTGCATGCTCAAAGTCGTCCATCGTAAAGGAAGAAATATGCAGCGGTTGACTACAGCACGGCGTCAGCGCAAAAGTTTTGCTAGAGCCCAACACCAACTCACCCGTACACAACCAAGAAATTCCAGGCCATGAGGAAGGATTCGAAAGTGTCCTGATCTTCGCCAAAGGGCAAGTGCACTCGACTGGGAATCGGTTTCCTAACTTTGATGCCAGCTTTCCTCTCCTTATCCGAGATGCGAACGTCCAAGTCCTCGGTCGGGTAGCGTATGGGTTTCTTCTTCTTCCTTTCTGCCGCAAGCCGCTCAGCCTCCTCTTTGGCTTTCTGCTGCTTTTCTACCTTCTCACGTACTTCCCGCTCTCGCTTTTCTGCAGCAGCGGCAAGGACTTTTACTAAGACCGACTCAGAATATACGACGAGAAGTACGGCGTCAACTCACCTCTCTCTTCTTGAGCTGCAGTCAACTTTTTTTGTTTCTTCGTCGGAGGTCCTTCCTTATCCTCCCAGATCTTTTTCCGCTTATCAATCTCACCTTTTTTAATGTTTTCAACGCCTCTCCGTGTTTCCTCTGGCATGATAGAATCCACGCCATAGTGCTTGGCAATCGCCTCTTTTACAGTCCAAGGAGAAGCCACGGCTGCATCGCGGTCAACACAATCACGGATGAACCTCCGGAGAATTGACTTTGAGAATGCCAGACGATCACGACTGCCAGAAGAAAGATAGTCAGATCATACACTTCCAATAGCATGAGATCGACATACCTCATCGTGTTACACCGGACATCCACCAATCTACCACTCCACTGACCCTTGTCCTTTTGAACGGCCTTTCCTTTTTCATGACTCTTATCGTGGGGCTCCTCCAGAATTTGAACCTGGTAAATGTACTGGAGCGGATCATCCTTGGCCTGTGCTTCTTTAGCGGGTATCTTGAGGTCACCTCCGATCTTATGTATGTGCACGTCACTTGCGGTCTCCACAGGGGGAGTCTGAACCGGAGAAGTTGAGGAAGAAGCTTGGTTTGGCGGCAAAATCTCTGCAACCTCGGAGGGTGGCTTTGGCAAGCAGACCCGGAGAACTTTGGCGTAGAACCTGGAGGGTATGAGATGATTACATATAAATCAAGGCTCGAGCTCACTTGTCCCCCTGTACATCGACGAAAACCTCTAATGAGATAAGGGGAGGCGATCAGGACTGATGAGACGGTACAAGAAGAAGACGTACTTTCATCCGCAAAGTACCGGTCCTTGAATCGTTCAAAAACGGCCTCGACCAAATGGTCTAAACGGCCAACGACCTCTACATCCGTATCCGAAATACGTCATTTACAATGGCAGGGAGGCGGGCAAAAGGGGTACATACGCCATTGGACCGCCTTGAGAACAGCAGCTTTCAGTGGTTCAGGAAACCTAGAATGCATTGTCTGGGCCTCTTGTAGTTCGCTCTCGAGCGCCTGGAAGTAGTCAAGGCCACTCTTGCCTGTGACCTCGCACTGGAACTGTTTCAGTCTGTAGAAGGACATTCTAGCTGCATATGCCCTGGGGATGGTGAGGAAGGTCTGTTCAAGGAAGGAACGAGGGAGGGTAGTTGGCTATACGTACTCGTAGGTTTCGAATATCTCTCCGGTTTGATGGAGATAATAAACCTCCTTGTCAGGGTTTGATTCTGCAGCTTGGAGGAGGGCTTGGGACGGCTCTGTGAGTACTACACGTTTGCGCCTGCATGTTGGCATTGTAGGATGAGAAGAGGAAAAAAGAAAATGGGAGAATGCGGGAAAGAGAGGAAATGGCCGCGAGTGGCTATTAGGGAGGAAACGTTGGCATGTAGCCGCTACGGCGGGCCCTGTGCATTTTTGCAACTTGTCCGTGCACACAAGGAACCGAAACCTCCTATATAATCCACTTTTTATTCACCCCTGCCACTCTCTCGAGGGAACGTTCATCATGCAGATCAACAGCGCGCGTGTACTCCAATTCCTCAAACGCCCTCGCCTCGTCCCGTCTCCTACAGCTCTGGTTCAGAACGGAATGATACGACGCGAATCCAGCGTAAACATTTGGCGGTCATCGAATATGGTATTACACCAGCCAACCCATGCGCGTGAGGTTCGGACGAGACAACCTCGCTAGCTACACAATAGACACACCACTCGCCTCCTCCGCGTCACCTTCCTCCTGGGTCACCCGCTCCTAATCCGGGCAGCTCATGGGTTTGCACCATCTGACCACTCTATCATCTCGCATGCATGAGTACCATTGACACCCCAGCCTGGACGCGTGTCGTCTTGAGAAGAACCATCGGCGAGACCGCGCTCGTCCAGGTTGACTCTGGAGGACACTGACCCTGCCCACGTGACGATTTAGAATCAAAATGATCACGTGGGAAGACGTAACACTAGTAACACAAGTCATCATACCCATCGAAAACATAGGGAAGCATCGTTTAATGTAGAGAGGGAAAGAACAATGGATGAATCAGTAGATGACATGCATTGCAGATCGAGCCGTGATATACAGTGCGAGGATAAAGAGAAGATGATAGGTAAGTAAAGAAAAGGAAAAGAGAAGCAGAAATCCAAGGAGCGACGACATTAATCAAGATTCACGCGTACTCTGCCATTGTCAGGTGGTCTCGATGAGGACTCAGAAGCGCCTAAACGAGTGAGTTTGCTCCGGAAGCGCCCTGGGCGGACCAGCTCTTTGCCCTGACTCGACCCGTTTGCCGCAAGATCATGAGACCGGGTTTGCGTGAGGCGTGTATCATTCACTAATTCCTCTGCACCTTTGCCGGGTCGCGAGAGCGATAGAAGACGGCGTAGACCCGACCCGCCTCCTCGCACCCTCGCACTCTTGCCGTCTTTGGCGTCAATAACGACGGTTTTGGCCGTCGTGGACATAGGTGCCTTCAAGTTCTCATTTACATGCGATACCCTGCGAGCCCGATCCTGGTTCGGTATGGTGGGACTCGTAAGGGGAGAAGATGAGTGTCCATTAGCGTGATCTTTGCCTTCCACATTGACTAGGACCCAACCGTTGCCACTGCCACTTCGACTTCCCGTTTTCGTTGGCGAAGCCGGTGCACTAGAGCTACCTTTCGACCTTCCAAGGCTATCTCTTGACGGGATGGGTATGGGCGCAGGTGGTGATCGGGGTGCTATCATCCCTATCATTCCAGCCTCACTCTTGCGCACAGCCCCATCACGCACAAGTTCAGGTGAAGCAACCCGTACATCGACATCGTGCAGAGACCGGTCAGGATGCTTGCCGTGTTCAGGGCGAACAGTAGCCTCGTCCGTTTTCGAAGAATCATTGGCTCCCGATGCTTCCTCCTCTGGAGTTGTCGACCAACCCCCAGGTAGCATTGGAGCGTGCAACATAGGATGAGGCCTGGGTTCCTCGGTAAACAACTCCTGCTCCTCCTCGATATTTTCGATACCCTCTGGCTTACCCAATCCCGTCCATCTGATGGGAACATCGCAAGACCCCGTGGTGTCAACAGAATTAGAAGAAAATGCGGAATCTCGTATGCGGAACATTCCCGGGCTGAGAAGTGTTGGGTTCTCTCCTAACGCAAAGTCTTGTGCCCGAGGTATACCCATCAGGGACCCACCTCGCGGCGGTGAAGGTGTATCGCGAGGATGTGAAGTAAGTAATGGTGGAGTTTTCGAACGCGTTGACACCGGCCGCATGGCGCTGACTCGACGGTGTGGAGATGGTGACCTCGACCTGTTCGTATGTCGTTCCGGAGGCGAGTGAATGGTCTCTTCATCATCGCATTTGGCCTCCGACGGCTCTCCAGAATTCGGGGAATGGATGGCTTTGGAAAGAAATCTGTTTCGATTGAGTGTCCCGACCCCAGTCATATTCTCGCAACTACTCGGCACCACACTAGGCAGGGAAGTACGGTAACGATCATGTTCGTCATCGTCAGGCGCATCAAAGTCCACAGAGACGGGTACTTGAGCTCTTGGAGCAGGTTTACGCATGCCGATGCCAGGAACTGCGTGTGGAGATGAATGTGATAGCGGTGCGACAGACGACATTGGAAAGCCGTTGGTTTCAGTGGCTGCTCGGATATGATGGGAGGCAGCTGGGCCGTGTGAGAGGGGCAGCAAATGCTGAGGCGCCGTTGCTACCCGTCTGTGCAACGACGTCGGGATGACTCCCGCGTCGGAATTGTGCACGGGTTCAGGGGTTGACGCTCTGTTAGATCGCCGAACATCCAACATGGACCCAGACTGGCTAACCGGTGAGTCTGGCCAATCATACGGGTCTGGAGATCCAGGACCGATGAAAACCCACAGATCTTTCACTCGTGAGCGGCCACATATGGAAAGAGACGTGACCATTGTGCAGGCGTGACCATCGAGAGAAGTTAGGAGAGAAAGGATTTGATGAAGTGAATCGGTTGCAAATGTGTCTTCGTTGAACCCTGGCAGAACTGAGTTGGTAGCAGGCACATGACAAATATGTGGTATACACACAGCTGTATCCCTTGAGCTTGAACTCGTACGCTGCATCTCCGACCTTTTTCTCTGACACAACTCCTCTGGGCCAAGAGCCACGAACTGCCTGCAGGATGGCGGGAGTAGAATTCAAAGGAGGGTATATGACACGCATGACGGTGCTGGAAATGAAAGATATCGCAAAGGGCATCTTCCTCTCATGCTTACTACCCGTGCCGTGCGACAGATTGCTCCCAGAACCAGCAGGGATTGGAGAATGGGGTGGAATTGGCAACGATGACGAAGATAGGCGGGAGAAAGAAATTGCCAAACGATCATCGCGTTCGCGACCGTAGTCGATGGTAGAGAGAATGGTATAACTATGCCTATAAATAACGGCAAGGATGTCGAGGAGGATGCGCTCCGTACGTGCGCTCTTTGGGGAAGCCCAAGGTTTACCGTGGAGTTGAAACTCGCACAGCTTTTGGGTCGTGTCCTCGCGGCAAGCGGCGTTGAGGTAGAAGTGGTCAAAGAGACGGCGTAGGTCTGCGATGACCTCGAGCGAGAAAGAGTAAAGCCTAATGAAGCTTGAACCAGAAATAGCTAGTAAGGAGAAATCTGAAGTCGTCCGCTGGTCACGAATGAATTCTTTCCGGGGAACGAAGCCTGAATCTGTCAAGCTAGAAGCTGGCTGCATGTGAGCGATGGTCGGCCAGGATGGGGTGTGAACGGTAAGGTGAAACGACCAGGACGCTATCCCTACCAAAAGCCTGAGCGGGATGGCAAACGTCAGGTAAACGGGTGGCCAAAGTAGAATCAAAAGTGGAAAGAGGCGAGAATGAAACTTACGAGAAAACGTGCAAGACACGCCAATCGGTATGTAAAGGTGAATTTGTGCACCGGGGCTGAGCTGAGCAGCTGGTGATGATGGCAGGAGAAAGACGGGCGTTGGGTGCTGCGCAGCGGGTCCGGCAGTGGAGAGCGAACAAGTCCGTCGCTCCAAACTTGCGGGTGGTCGGCTGGCTTTGGCTCTGACTCGCCCGCAAACCAATTCAGGGTGACATCACAAACCAGAAACGCGTGTCGGTGGCGGTGCGATGTCCTGCCGGATCACCGCAATACAGCATGGTCAGCCAACATGGCAGGTACCAGGTTATCTGTGTATAACGGGCAAAACGAGCTTGTACTAGTAGTCAAGTAGTATCGTATCATGTCTCCAGACAGGCCCGTGTCCGTTCAATCACCGTCTCTCCAAGCCGGGCCGGAGTCTGGCAACTCCATCAGCGGCCCGGCCCGCTCACACCCTCAGTACTATAACAACCCATTTCATGAAAACTCATAGTTCCCTCCTCCATTTCCCTCCGAGACAAACCGGTACCCGACATGACAAACCTGGAAAAGTTGAACGTTTTAATGTGTAGGCATCAATGACGATCCATCTCCATTCCTACCTGATACCTTTATCCCAAGGTGGCACGGTATGTCGGTATGCCTGCGGACGCATCGATAACCGATCATCGATAATGTGATGCAGGGCGAGTATACTACAGGATGGACCGGTCAAGGAGCCTCCAAATCCGACAAGAAGGTGAGCTGACCCTCCACTACAACATCATTTGATTGATCCATCAGTCGCCGGATTCATAGATTGGCGTTAGTTCAGCCATCATGTAGCTTCTTATTATGTCATGACATATTTCAGGTGGTTGGCCTAACGCTGTTCGATCTTCGGAGGCTCGGCAAGGTAAGCAAGGACTCGGATCAATTGAGCATGCCAAGTGGCCTCAAATAATGGCGCTAGATTAATAAACTTGGAATGGTTGGCGTCAACGGATCCAAGTTTCCTCTGATCCGGCAACATCTACAGGAGAACATAGGAAATGTCTACAAGGACATGGATACCTCGTAAGGGCTAATTATCACTGGTGGGACGTAGTCCCTCACGCCAAATATTGCCGCAGATTCGACGAATTCCCCAAGGAAGGAAGACTCGATCCAGAAGCATGTCGGTAGAAATTCATACGATCACGTCATGCAGCCCTTAAATCTCCGTTCCAGATAAGCAGGCAATTGACAGGATGTCTCCTGGCGATGCTGTAGTGATCTTTACTCCAGACAGTTGGTTTTCATCCAAGGCTACGGAGAGATATCGACCATGACTTTGAATCCCACAGGCACCCATTACCCCATCAGTCTGTACGCAATCGAACGTGGGATTCATGTCCTTGTCACCAAACCAGCAACTCAGCTTCTTTCTCACCACAACGAGCTTATCGAAGCCGCTCGGAAGCGCAATGTTATATGTTTCGTCGAGCACCACAAACGTTTCGATCCCGTTTACAGCGATGCCAAAGCAAGAGCGCAGACCCTTGGAGAATTCAATTTCTTTAGTGCATGGATGAGCCAACCGAAGAGTCAGCTGGAGACGTTCAAGGCATGGGCTGGTAAAGACTCAGATATCAGGTTAATGTGTATTGCCTAGGCTAAATCACACATCCCTAATCTATTTTCTTTCCAGTTACTATCTTTCTTCGCACCACATTGATATTTGCTGTTGGATCCTGCAGGACAAGGCCGTACCAACTCGCGTCGTTGCGAGTGCTGCAACAGGTATAGCTACAGGCGAACCCTACAACTGTATACCTCAGACAGAAGACACTATAACGCTCCTGGTCGATTGGCAATCTGTCACCAGCCAGAAACACAAGGGAACCGCGGTGTACACTGCGTCTTGGACTGCGCCTCTGAAAGCTGGGATTCATTCTGCTCAACACTGGTACTACATGGGAGAAAAAGTGGGTACGACAATTCTCCGCAATCTTCCAAAACATCGACCGTCATATCTTTCAGGGGGATATCAACGTCGATCAGGCTCACCGTGGATATGATGTTACTGTGGACGAGACTGGGAAGACATGGTATAACCCATTCTAGTACGTCGCACCTGGAGAAGTCCAGGTAGCTTGCTGACGCATAAATGGCTAGTATGAAGTACTCTCCATCTGAAACCGGGCACTTCGATGGGCAACGGGGTTATGGGTATATATCGATTGAGAAGTTCATTGACGCTGCACGCGAAGTGAACGCTGGCCTGGCGAAACCAACTGACTTTGATGCAAGCGGATATCCAACCATTGCAAACACTGTACTCACAACAGCGATCCTGAACGCCGGACGCATCAGCCTGGACGAAAAGAGGCCTGTGAGTATTAGGAAAAGCGAAGGTGTATGGGTTCTAGAATAGTGTTCCTTGTTCCTTGACGATGTACAACAGCAAGTCTGACAAATCCGACACAGGCAAAACCCCGAAAATGCAGTATAATTAACTGGAATTTTTCCCAGAATAAATAGTGAGACCGCTCTTGGTACGTATGTAATGTGTAGAGCACGGTCGATCGAACTTAGCTTGTAGGGTGGTACACCTTGTGATCGAGTTTCGGAGTCACCTATAGGAACACACCATCCTGAATATCAGCGTACTTGTAGTGTAGCACGTGGTGATATGATCGATGAGTTGATTTCGTCCAACGAGTTTCCATTCTTTGCGGTAGCCGAATGCAAGATACACACGACGATTGTACCCGACATTCACCCGGCGCTCCTTGAAGCTCTGGTGCTGTGTATTGTCATGGACACCGATGCGTTCTGATCAAGAGACGGTACCAATTCTACCGAACAGCGACCGAATTAAATTTGCCATGAAACACACAAACACTGTAGTTAGCCCTTGATTGCGGATACGGTATTGTAAAAACATTGTTCAATTGGGTAGGAGATGCGGGGGATGCTGCAACATTGACGAGATGGAATGTGTGACAGGTGCGCGGAAAGCTAAATTAAAGTAGGCACACGGAAAGTGATACGGTTGGTCAAGGGCCGAGGACAAACCGATGCAAGAAACCACACGTGACGAGCCAAACGGCCGACGAGGAGTAAAATGTGAACGGGATGATAAAGTGAAGAATAATATAGAACGAATGCGATTGACAGAGAATGGGGGGAATCTGTCGACCTCGTCACGTGGGGAATATTGCGAGTGATTTTAAAAGAAAGCGAGCGATGTGAGGGATGGTGTATGCATAGAGTAACAGAGGTCGGAATGAGTGGGAATGATTGCGCATTGTTTGGTAGAGTCGACACAACGTGAGGGCGATTGTTCGCTGAGGAAGGCGAGGGAAGCTGCTGATGGAAAGTCTTGTCATGCATCATGTGGTTTGGCACAGCTAGACGCGCTGGCTTCACCATCGTCCCTTAGGGATAGCTTCGATGAAAACGTGGTAAATGGAGACGGAAGGGTGGATATTGCAAAGGAAGGGTTATGTGTGGATGATGGATGGTAGAAACAGTGCACAAGTAGCTGAACGTGTAGGTGGTGTTACATTTTGAGACTTGTGGAGGAATGAAGCGCTATGCGGCGGCGGCTACTCGTGGTGAGCCATTGAGGTTGTGGAGTGCAGGGCGACTATAAGCGACAAACTCGTGGGGAAGGTAGTGCTCTGGAGGTGCTTCAATTCGTTGTTTGTTGACAGAGAGCTCAAATGTAGTAGGAAGGTTCTCCTTGTCATCTTCGGACAGGAACGAGCTTGAAAACGGATCTGAGGAGAACGATGAAGGGCTCGTGGGTGTCAAAGGGAAGTCGTCTGAGATGTCAGATATAGTCGTGGTGGCACTCATTGGTGTACTTGTGCCAGACAGCAAAGCGGGACGCCTCGGGGTTGTAGGGAAAGGGACAATCTGCTGTCGATCATAACGGCCGCCCTGAAGATAGTACTGAACAACAAAGGTTGCAGCCTTCGAGTAGAAGGCGTAGGAGTATTTCTTCACCAGCGTCTCGGAGAGATCATTGACACGCTTGGCAAGACGATTATCCAGGAGCTCAACAATCTCCTGACATTCCTCTGTCTCCTCAAAGAGGCGCCGAGACTTTCCACAGAGAAATCGGGCAAGCGTCAAAGCGCCCAACGCTATCGATGAAGGAGGGTATTTGATGAATTCACGGTAGAAAAGCGTGATCTCCATGAGGAAACGCGCAACGTGCTGAACCTTCTCTTCCTCGACAAATGGATCGCAACATATCAGACGAAGCCAAGCCTCTGCTGTGGGGTGACCAAGAGTCCATTGGATCGTCGCAAGTACGTGTCCTTCCATTTGGATAAAAGCCGATTCATCGTATGTTTCCCGACAAATCTGTGCGAGCTCTTGAACCGTAGGTACACGATCCTTTGCGTCTTCGAACTTGGCCGCAATCCATAACGCTGCACATCCGACGAGCTGATAGTGCTTGATATACACGATTCGGCGAGACACATAGCGGTCCACTATATTGAGGGTGAGGTAGAGAGTTTCGGGGCGAAGGCGAAACGCAAAGTGGATTTCGACAAGGAAGTCAACCAGACAAGGACGCATATGCCACCGTATTTCAGGTTGTTGATCCATGGATTGCGCAGATGACATGGTGTATCTCTATTCGCAGCAAAAATCAACATTAAAACAACGATGAGTTTAGGCAGACCATACCTCCATTTCATGCATATAGTACCGAATATCGTCGCGGTACTCTTCTTCCAGAAGAACTCCTTGTCGTCGGAGGGCAGCAATTTGCGCATCACGTTGACGCTGTTGAAGCAAAGCAGCTTTGGCAGAGAAGGGGGATTTGTGATTCGGAGCAGGGGGGCCGCCTGGAGTCTTGTGAATTTTGAAGACGCCTGTCGGAGATGGGCGCTTCTTCGGATACGCGACCTTTCGAGAGCCCCGATAGGACGAGATCGAGATATCTTTCATGTCTGAATCAATGGGATTGGTGCGCGTTGACTGGGGAGGGTAATTGACCAACAAGAAGCTGGGGAAATGTTCCACGAGGAGAGCATCACCGTTAGCATGGGTCGGAATACAGATAAGAGGCAAAAACATGAATACGTAAAGTGTGGCACGGAGGGGCGCGAAGGTCCTCTCACCACACCCAATGAACAAGTCACTGGCGGGAATTAAAATATGGTATCCAGCGTGATGTTGGATTTAATGGACGTTCAATACCAAGTATTGGAATATCGATTAGAGTGTCATGTAGTACTCACTGTAGACAAGGCGGTAGTCATGCAACGACGACGAACGTACTTTCGTAGACGACGTCAAAGGCGACAAGCGTAGTACGCGGGGTTGAGTGTGGCGTACAGTGGAGACTAGATGAAATGAATCGTGGTCAGCGTGGAGGGTCGTGAGTACAAGGAGGGGATGTGGAAGTGAAAGACAAATGGCAAATGCGACGTCGCGAACGACGACGACGAGTAAACGAGTCTTCTGAAACGAAGACTCTACAAGGAAAAGAGGGAAAGGAATACTTAAAATGAATATAAGAGCACAGCAACAACGGTACTACACGCTGGCTGGCTGGATATTTATAAAAGGAAATAAAAGAAAAAGAAAAATTTATAAGAAAATGCCCAAGACATGTCTATAAAAGGGAAAAACAGACAAAACGAAAAAGAATGAACAAAAGCACACCCAAAATGGAAGTAAGTGCTCTGTCACAACATGACGACAGCGAACCGGCTCATCCGAGACGGGTCCTCTGAGACGGTTATCTCCACATCCTGAGACCGCCCTCGCGGCATTTCACATTCATGGTTCAGTGGCGATGGGCGTGATGCCGGCAAACCTCACAGCCAGTCCCGGATCCACTATACGACACCCAGACGCCAACAAATGGCTGGTGGGAGCGATCCTGAGCTCCTCGCCGAGCCGTGCTGTCTGCCCACACTGACAGCAGTGACACGTGGAACAGCGCCCTGCGTACGCGGGTTTCCCACGACCCCACGTTTTACGACGTCGACAGCAAAATGACGTATATCCATCACATAGTAGTACGTGCCCACTCACACTGTAGTTTCAGATTGGGGTGTAGTGCTCTTGGTGTCTGCAACCCATAAACCCATGAGTCAAGCAGGGACGATTGACAGTCAGAATACACTCACAGTAGTCTTGAAAAATGCTGTTCATTTGGTCAATGTTATCATCATCTACATGTCTAGAAGGCTTTGACTCACCTGGACCACCGGATTTTCAAGACACCTTGTTGTGATTAGTTTTAAAAAAATTAAAGAAGATGCTGGTAGGGATGGAGCGAAGCGAGGGACGGTGTAAAGGAAAGACTGGCGAGCTGGAGGGACCTAGAGTGGATGCAGCGCAACGACTACAAGGAAAATCGTCTCGAAGTGAATCGAGCGTGTGATGTATCACAAGTAACAAGTGCACTTGCAGCGACTTTGTACTCGTAAAATAGTTGGCGTCGGGCGGGAAGCAGATGGTTGGATAGAGAATCCAGGTCAAGGTTTTACCGCAATGCGTGAAAAGCGTGTACCCGCTTATCCATTTGTCCTTCCAAGCGGGCATGCGGCATGTATTACTTACTTCGTCCTCGGTGATATTTGAGGCTTTCATTCTGATTTGGCAGGGTAACTCCACGTTGTCTGCCTGCAGGCATCGGATGTTGGGTAGGTTGCTTATCTTTTTTATGTAAGTTTTCGCCAGGGTCCCAAGTCTTCTCAGAAGCAAATACAGTCGTACGCTGCGGGTCAGGTATTGATATCAGCTCTCTACAAACTACTATATGAGCATGCCTGCGTGCTCTCGTTCCATGGTATCGGTGCATGTCTGCACACATAGAGTCTCACCCTGTCGTGTTGCGTAACTGCGAGTGTTGGCGCCGCTCCCACGGAGTACCTCCCATCAGTCACTTCTTATCAGGGCGCTCATCGTATATAGCTTCACACATCGTTCATCCAGAGGTACAGCCTGCGTCCCTATCGGATTCCCAAATTATGATCTAATATCTGTTGTATTTACTACTTACCCGGTGACAGGTAGTACCTTACACCGCTCCATCCCACAGTGCGGCGCCGTGTCGGGGACCGCACGAATGTCTGGCCGGTATACTGCCGGATCACGGTACCAGGTGGATAGCTGGTCTGGTGATCTTCCAATCCCGCTGGTAACTCATCCAACTGGGTGATCCATCTCTTCTAGCAAACTTCGACGACCAGAATAAGACGACACTCAAACTCCACGGCGTTCCGTAGGTTAGAGAGCGCCCCACGTTTTGCTGGTTGCTACGGAAGAATAGAAGTCTTCCTTCATGGTAAATTCTCAGCGAACTGAAACCTACCCCCGACCGGATTTGCCAAGCTTAGTCTGGCCCTCCAATTGCCGCCGCATCGCCGGGCGTGCTTTATTTCTTGTTGCGCTTGTGACAGGCGATGGTGCACGTAATGAGCGCATCTCACCCACTGACAACAATACAAGTTCACCCCTGGTCTCATACAAACGTATAGCACCAAGGAACTGATATACCATCATGCCCAAACTTATAATTCATAGTGAAACAGTGAGAAGAATCGAACGAACGATATGAAACTATGTATCAATAAGGAATGTAGGCAGGGGTCCACAGGGATTTAGACGAACAAGGACAAACGAAATCAGATAGTTACCAGGCAATGTAGTATATTTAGCATCTAGTTCAGTCTCTACGTGCTCCGTTCATGAGCAAGGCCATGAGATCATGGGCGGGCTGGTTGGTAGTCCCACCACCGAAGCCTTGCTGCTGGAGGTGCAGTGGAAGCATATGCGGAGGGATTTGCTGCTGTGGTTGTTGGTGTTGCCTCAAAGCGATATGTGGTGGAACCTGAGGGCCTTGTTGCCCAAATCCTCCACCAGGCCCGCGGAGCCCTCCATGCATGCCATTAGCACCGGCGAGACCCAACAATTGCGCCTGGGTAGATCCGAGATTACCAGGATGAACAAGTCCCTGTAACGCGTTCGGGCCTAACGTGCCTTGCAGCTGATGTGCATTTGGGTGAGGAGCACGGATCTGAGGCCCGCCACTGAAGCCTAGTGAAGGTTGCTGAAAGTTGTTGAAAGGTGGCTGAGGACTGTTTCCGTGTACTGTCCCATGAAGGGCACCATTCGTCATCCCAACAGACGGATTGACAAACTGGCTGGGCTCGTGGGGGGGCCGTCCTCCCAGGTTGGCGAGGCCGGGTGGTAAACGCTGTGCCGAAGCGAGGTGATTAGGAGATGGAGCACCGCGGAACTGAGCTGCCTGTATCGAGATAGGGCCATTCCGCCCTATGTTACCGTGCTGCATATGGATCGAGGGTACTGGGCCCTGATAAAGCTGGGTTGAGGTGCGTTGCCCGTTGTTGAATTGCATGGGCTCATCCGAAAAGTCAGCGAAAATTGCGCTGCTTTGTCGGCTGCGAGGTGGCGGAACAGACCGAAGGCCGGGTACCATGCCATCTGGAACAAAGGTCCTATCGTCGTAGAGAGAGTCCACCCTACCGGAGCCGAGGAGATGGGGATGGCCTTGAGCATTTTGCAAGGCATGCAGACTATGTGAGGGTGAGCCATAGCCCATATCTAGGCCGGGCAGCTCTGGAGCAAGCCTCTGAGCCTATTTGAGGTATGAAAGCTTGTTCCGCGGGATTGGGCCAACGCTTACCTGCGCAGAGTTATTGAGCATTGCGAAGATGTCTTCCATTGCTCTGGCTTCAGAGTTGTGGGAAGGATGCAGGCCCAGGTCCGTTTTCTGAGGGGCAGGTTGCGACAACCCCGATGTACCTATGGGACCCTTCGCGAAGGGAGCAGGTTGACTCTCTCTGCTTTTGCCATCGAAAAACTTTGCAAATCGACTTCCTTTTGCAGAGGCTATACCGGAGCTGACAGGTTCAAATGACTGAACCGTGTGGCTATTCGAAAAACTCCCTGGCTCAGCGGACAATACGTGGTCAGCGGGAAAAACGGTGCGATCACCAGCCAAGGTGAGGGGTCCGTGATGGGTTGCTTCAGATGTAGATGTGTTTGGGAGTGCAGAGGCATCTCTGTGTTCATCGAACGGGGAAAATCCATTACCGTGTCGCAGAGTCTCGACAGCAGGTGAAAAGTGTGGGGAAGGCTCGATTGATTGATTGACCCCGGCACTAACAACCGCATTTACGCCAACATTACCATTCTTTTGAACGAAAGACACTGGGGTTTGGGAAGAAGTAGGGCGCATGGATGGAATAGCTGCATTTTGTGGATTCCGGGACCCCAGCGCAAGAAGTCGTGATCCACCAGGAGGGTGAGATTGAGAAGCTTGATTTACGGAGATTGTCACGTCAGGCTTCACCGCTCCAGACGAGTCGGATGAAAGAGTAGTTGAGAACAGTCGCGAATTCTGTGGGGTCAATTTATCGCTGACTTCGGATTCTTGACGACCGGTGACCAACGATGCATTGGCTTGTTGGGAAGAGGCGGACGCGAGCGGCGTTGGCACATCAACAGTTACACCAACGACGGCAGAAGCTTCATGCTGTTCGCTGGACGATGACACATGAGAAATACCATCGCTCGATAGAGCAGGTGTGAGTGTCAAATTTGTGCCGACCTCGAGAGATACAGGAACTGCTACTATGATAAATTTGAATGAATTCACTGAACATTTGCAGCGCACCTTGTGAATTATCATCATCCTGAGAGCCTGCAGAAGCACTCTCAGTGGAAGGATGAACGGCAGGGGGCACAGGTGACTCTGATTTCTTCTTTTCTTCTTCCCTTTTCATCATCAAACGGAAGAGCTGAATCTCGTCTAGTTGGTTTTCTGGAGCCTGAGCAGAGGCTGATGCTTGAGTTTGTGAGGCCGCGGGACTGGCAGCCACTGGCGAGGTGGATTTGTCTTTCTGTTGCATTTCCTTCCTAAATGCCTGGATGCCATCAAGTTCTCCAGAACGATGACCGCCAATAACACCGCCACTGCTATTGCTTGGGATGTAAGTATCCATCCAAGCAGGCTCTTTCTCGCGCTCGCGATCTTTGCGGTCATCACGGTCTTTACCATCTTCACCCATCTTCCTATCCTTGCCACCCGATCTCTTTCCCCGACTGTCCCGATCATCTCCGGCAACCCAGCGTCTGTCAGAACGGTCACCTGTGTCCCATGCGGGTCGGTCGCGACGATCGCGAATTTCCCTTTCGCGCCTGGCAGCCATACGTTCATCTCTTTTCCCGTCATCTCTCCATCGCCTGGGGTCTTCGGGCTCGGAATCACGTTCAAAATCCTTGTCGCGGTCATCTCTGTCCCTTCGGTAACTATATCCGTCATCACGGTCTATTCGCCGGTCTTCTTTATCACGTCTTGAAGGGGAACCTTCACGGCGGGACCGGGAGGAATCTCGCACTCTGGAACGTGGCCGTTCGCGATCGTCACGGTCCCTGCGACCATTCTCTGGTCCTAGTCAAAAAAATGTGAGCGTCTAGTGGAGAACACCACTATGGTGCGTACGGTCTCTGCCTGTTCGGGGTTGATCCGCGCCTGCCGGGATGAAGTCGGTCACTCATGCGGCATACGACAAACGCTTTATGAAACACACCTCTTCGCCAATCTTCATTGGATTCCCCATCTTTCTTCCTTTGAGCGTCCCGCGAGTCAGTTGCACGTGATGGAACTGTTTGGTGTCCCTGGGCAGTGACTCGTGAAGAAGGGTTAGCAAGGTGAGGAGCCAGCTCTCTGTCCTTGGCTCGCATCTGTGATATGGATGACAAGGCACGGCGATCGCGGTCATACTTGTCGGATAACTGGAACGATGGGATTTAATAGGATGAAGGTGCACAGACTGGATTTGTACTCGCATTGCGCAGACGTTCTTGACCTTCTTTAACCCTTTCACGGTCTTGCTCTTTCTCCGCATCACGGTCGGCGGCACGAATCGACTGATGTTTGAAATTGCCCATCTGAGAAGGCTGGGTAATGGCAGTGCCACGGAACGACTGTCTCGCAGAAGCTTGAAAGTGGTGTTAGAGAATACCGTGCACCGCGAAAGGAAACGCATACCACCATCCTCCGCGTCTCGGCGGAACCTGAGTGTGGAATGTCAAAAGAGGAAGAGGGGGAGACTCGACTACGCACCGTCGGTCTCGTGTGTTACCAGCGGGAAGAGGTGTTTCAGAGTCTTTTTTGGAACCCGACTGGTCGTTTTCGGTTCTGGGATGGTGGTGAGCGGGTTGGTGGCAGAGGAGTGGAAGAACGAACCCGAACCAATCTTTTAGGGCTGGCATACCGCATGGGGGTTGGACCAAAGGGGATTTGTGGATAAAGAGGAGCTGCGGGCGAGAATACGTGATGAAGGGGCGGGAGAGTGGAGAGACGGGGGAGAGACGAGAGACGGGGGAGGGGGAGTTTTGTTGTATGGCGAGGTTGGCGAGGCTGTCGGCCACTGGGAGGACGGGAGACGATGGGACATTATCAGATGCAGACATGGTGGACTTGAAGGAAAAGAGACGGCGGCAAACAAGTCGCCACGACGTAGCCACAAATTTATAAAACATGCTCTCTCTCAGACATTTTATACTCCAACAACGCGTCCTCCGTCTCTACCGTTTGGCCATCAGGGCCTCGCGCTGTACGTCTCCTTTGCCCGCCAGAACCACCCACTCACCGCATCGCACCCCAGCCATACCCGACCCACGCACACGTGCGGAGACACTCGGCTGGTTCCGCGCAGAGATCGAACGCAACAAGCACCTCACCGACACCGTGAGCACATCTACACGCTCCCCCTCCTCGCCGTCTCATGCAGCCCAGGTCGCAATAGAAAACCACCTCAACATTGCCAACCGTGAAATTCGCCACCTTTTTCCCGGTGCCAGACGCTGATGCCCGCACGCGGTTATATTATATGCACAATCGGTACACTTTTACATCATGTCTACACTCGTCAGGCTTGGTTGCGAAGAACTGCGCGAAAATTAGTAGTCAGGACCATCAAGCCATACATACCAGACGTACTTAGAATGACAGAGTCCCCACTGTCGACCATCAGATTATTGCATGACACCAGGACAAACACATACCGCAGGAACATCTTGCTGATAAACCGGTCCTTGTTGACCGGCTTCTTGTTCTTCCCCTTTGGCATCTCGGTCCACATCTACAGACATGGTCAGTGAAATTGTATGAGGTAAGATCAGGCGATCGTGCCTCTTTCACGTTCTCGAGCACCTGGGCAGATCACAGGTCAGACCGAGTAGGGACGAGACAAGAGGGTGATGACCAACCATGTTACTGTGTCGGTCAAACGCCTTTACGCGTGCAAGCAGCTTTTTGTTATTCCGGAGAGAGATAAGGACTTGGGCATGGTTGCGAACGGCCTGCTGCAAAACCGACAAGGGTCCCTGGCTGATCTCGTGCTCCTCCAGCTGGCGTAGCTGAGCCTCGTCTAGCTCAGATTTAGGGACGTGAACATACTGACTGACGACGACCATTGAGCACAACGTTCCAAGCACAATCTGATAGTCTGCTCACCTCATGCTGGACAATGGTGGTGTTGATGCAGGAGGCGTGTTGATGCTGCACAAACAAACCCATATCTCTCTTCATCTCATCAAAATCTCGCCCTCACAAAAAAACAGGGTGCGGGCACGCATGGGCCGTTTAAAACAAAAAGGCAAGGCCGGTGCGGCCAAGGCCTACATGACTCGGTCAACCGCGGTCAAGAAATTACAGTGTTCCTTGGCCGACTTTCGGCGGTTGTGCATCCTCAAAGGTATCTTGCTTGCTTGTGTCTCATCTCCAGCCGTAACGCAAAATAGGGATATTTCCGCGTGAGCCTCGCAGCAGAAAGAAAGCTAACAAGGGGTCGACGGCGCCGACTTCCTTTTACTACACAAAGGATATTGCATATCTTGCTCACGAGCCGGTGTTGAACAAGCTGAGAGAACATAAGGCCTTTGCAAAAAAAATTTCTAGAGCTCTTGGACGTGGAGAATGGAGTATCGCGAAGAACTTGGAGGACTCCAAACCAACTTACCGACTGGATCACATCATAAAGGAGAGGTATCGTAACCTCCTCCTCCATTTTAACACTGGAGACTCATACGATCACCAGGTATCCCACCTTCATTGACGCCGTACGTGACATCGATGATGCTCTTTGCATGATATTTCTCTTTGCCTCGCTACCTTCCAACGACCGTGTGTCACCATCGTTGATCGCCAACTGTTCACGCTTGGCTGCTGAATGGCAACTGTACGTCATGCATTCCCATTCACTCAGGAAGGTCTTCCTCTCCATCAAAGGGATATATTACCAGGCAGAAATCATGGACCAGGATGTCACCTGGCTCGTGCCCTATCAATTCACACAGAATGTAACGCATTCGCTGTGCTTCAGTGTCACGGCAACTAAGAGCCCCGTTTGCAGATACCATCAGACGTTGATGTCCGAGTAATGTTGACATTCCTGGAACTCTACCAAACACTGCTCGGCTTCGTCTTTTTCAAGCTCTACACGGACGCCGGGCTGGTGTACCCACCTCCTCTGGACACGACCCGGGATGAAGCCGGTGCTGGAATAGGTGCATTCAGTGTCTATACCGTGGAGAAAAACATTGTATCTATTTCACAACCCGAGAACGCTGGCAAAACGGCATCGACAAAGGAGGTACGACAAGCAATCAAAACCATCACCACAGATCCATCATCTGTCGATAATGATGTCAATATCGACTCTGGGGATTTCGCTACCAAGTCCACCGAGGTCGACGAAGAGTTTGTCATCCACACTTCTGCTGGCGTGGATGCAACGACATCACTGCCCACGTTGCAGTCACTATCTGCGACACCCAAGTCCACACCCACATCATTATTTTCTCCGTACACATTCTTCCTGTCGCGCGAAACATCCCGACCAGTTTTCGAATTCTTGATAAAGTCGTTTGGTGGTCGAGTTGGTTGGCCAACATCGTCTGGAAGTGGATCGTCTATCACAGAACCAGATGATTCGATCACTCATGTCATCATTGACCGACCCGTGATCAACAAGGCCAATGAATCGGTGGAGGAGAGGGAACGGCGACGAAAACGGAAATATGTCCAGCCGCAGTGGGTTGTAGATTGCATCAATGCAGGAAGGATCCTTCTCGAGGATCTCTATGCTCAAGGTGCCACGCTCCCTGCTCACTTGTCTCCGTTTAGTGATAAACCGGGAGCCTACGATCCCACTCTGGGTCTGTCCCACTCGGAGGAAGCGTTGGCGGAGGAGGTACCTGTGAGCGAGGATGGACAAGGTTCGGAGCCAAGTGAGGCGGAAGATGGTGTTGACGATGTTGCTGAGTCTGTTGGCATCCGCATTGCTGACGACGCAGAGTCACTGCGTGCTGCAGAACTGGCGGCTGAGGCGGCTGGGATGGAATATGGCATCTTCGAGAAGGAAGTACAGAGATTGAGGAAGCGGGAAAAGAAGGAGAAGGCTGTTGATCAGGACGAGGAAGATATGGGCAAGATGCTTCTGAGTAACAAGAAACGGAAACTCTACGAGCGAATGAAGTATGGAGAGAAGAGACGGGCAGCGGAGGTTCGTCTGGATAGACCTATGCGTCCCGTTTTTCTAACCCATCAACAGCGCGAAACTTTGCAAAGGAGACGCAGAGAGATTCAAGGTCGAAAATAAGTTGGTTACTGTAGTGGCGATTAGATTAGCCGAGCGGAACCATTAAGTACACCGTTGAATGTACTACTTCTTGTTGATATTAATTAGTTAAGCTGTGTTAACACTCCCCCTCACTACCATCTCACCGCCGTATTCAACGCCCACTGTGCTCACTGCACCCGACGTCTCCCCGCGCTTGACCAGTGGCTTCGGTGGCGAGCAACCCCCTCAAAGTTACCCATGGTCGGTATGCTTGGTCTGGGAAATAGACAGCCCCCCTCAGCACACATACACCGTGCAGACACTTCGGGTTCCATCGCAAATCTCAAGCCAAGACCACCGCCCGCACGACAGACACACCCTGTACCCACCCCAGACAGTACCGACACCTCTTCCGGGGGCGGTTTGCACTTCTTCTCCCTCCCGCACTGGACACGCCGCATACTTCCCGGATCCTCATCAGCGCGCAAAAGTCTTGCAGGTTTACCCCATGCAGATGGGCACAGCGCAAATTTGCCCACCACCGCCCCGCGTAGACTGTTGCTTGAGAAAGATCTTCCCCCAACCCCATCCCCGCAAGCTGGCACAAACAGTCATGAACCGAGTGCCCGTCTAAACGATGCCCAGGTGTCTCTCTGTGTCCAGCAAGTGACCGACACTCCTTCGCAGCCCACCTTTTACCTGGATGTTTACCATAATACACCCATGATATCCTCTCCTACTCAGATGAACTCTGTTGCGTTTGCTTCCTCACCGAACAGCAGTGCAGAGAACGTCCTGCGAAAAACTAAGAGCACACATTCGTTGCGGCCAAAGCAGCTCCCATCAAGTCCCGAGCAACAGCGTGCCAGAGGCGTCTCAATGACGCAAATGTTTACAACAGCTAAGCGAGCCTCAACTTCGCCTTGCACTACCGATGGAGCCTCTCCTTCCACACCCCTGGTACGAAAATCTTCGTTCTGGAGACGCAAATTCGCGACACCATCCCCACAACATCTCACTGTCCCAGCCGACACGCCCTCACTTCCAGCGTTAAAACCACACACCTCCCCGCTCCGTGTAGACTCCGCTGCGCCCCCAGGCTCCCTTGCTCGGTCACGTAGCAGTTCTAGCGCCGCGAGGCTCTCTAGCCGCCAACCAGAACACGATGTTCGTCACCCTTTGACAGCTACAAACATTCCTACTTTGCCGCGTGGCCCAGTTGCACCAGATAGGACCAATGTTCGACCATCTACTGCCGATCCGTATTTGCTCGCCTCACGTCGTCCACCTCCGCGACGTCCAGCCACAGCTGATTCTACGACTGCTTTGCGTTCTCGTTCCCGCTCTTTCTTTGCTTTATCACAGCAATCCACAGCCTCTCCTTCAAACAATGAACCGTCCTCTTACAATCCCATCAAAGTTGGTCCACCCAATTCCCGACCTCGTTCCTCAACCAATCCACCACTTTTGCATCGACTATCAGTTAATCTATTTGCTTCATCGCCATCATCAGCCGCAAAAAGTGGGTCCTTGTTTTCCAGTGGAGTCACATCGTCTCCATCCTCTCGTTCTCCTCGACCATCTCTATCCGATATCCCACCCGATGTCCTGAAACCTCGAGCGGGTGAATCTCCTGAAGCCTTCGTCTGTAGATTAGTGTCCCTCGTCTCCAAGGCCGATATATCTGTGGTCCTGGCTTCCACGTAAGATTACGCTGTACGCTCTTTGTTCGTTCTGACTACGTTCTGCAGTGGAGACCCCATTCATGCTGATTCGCTCAAACTATTTATCGAGCGCTTCGGATTTCACGGACAACCTCTCGATGTCGCACTGCGTAGACTGTTAATGAATATCGGTCTACCACGGGAGACACAGCAAATTGACCGAGTCATCGAAGCGTTTGCGAATAGGTATCTTTCGTGTAATCCTGACCTATTCACTTCCAGAGGTGTGCTATCCTTGATTTCCCGACGCGCAATCTGACGATGACGATACTCCATCCAGATCATCCATATATCTTGGCCTTTAGCCTAATCATGTTACACACCGATGCGTTCAACAAGTCAAATAGACGCAAGATGTCCAAAGCAGATTATATAAGGAATACGACGCTCCCAGGCTTGATTCCTGAAGTTCTTGATGTATGTAGAGCTACGTTGTCTTTGCAGTGGAGACTCATGGCAGTTCCTCAGTGCTTCTACGACAACACTGTTTTTGCACCTTTCATCTTTATCGAGGACCCCCTGGACGAAGGGAGCGGCGAAGGAAACTTCACTAGGCCCTCCACGTCATCTGGGCTTCCAAGCCCAATGATACAAAGTGGGAATGCATTACTGAGTAGACCAAAGATCGATCCGTACTATCTCATTACGAACGTGAGTGCCTTGCACTACACTTGCCGGTTGCCTCAGGCCTCTTGTTAGAATTTACTGGATCAACTCCGTGTCAACGTCGAGGGCCAAATATCACTTGAGAGCCCGTTCCGATGGGATGGCACTGGAACTTCCTGGAACTATGATGAGATACTTTTGGCCTTTGCTAGGGGGCACGTGGTACAAATAGGATCAACGGACATGCGATCGACGACTCCATTCTTTGGCTTGAGTGTTGGGGGTGTTGCAAGTCCATCTGTTTCTCTTGGCGATGCACCCGAAACACTACCTGCGTCCGAGACGTGGACTATCAAGCTCACTAAGGTCGCCGTACTCAATCGCAAAGATGATCTATTGGAAGGAGGGAAAAAACCATTGAATCGCAAGTGGCGGCCATATGGTGTTGCACTTACGAAATCTCAGCTTCTTCTTTTCCGTGATCTATCATGGTCATCAACCCTGCTTTCATGGAACGATCCGCCGAAGAAACCTCCCATACCATCAACATTGTTCAAGCCCGATGAAATCATTCCCTTGACTGATGCATTGGCAGTTTTGGACCGATCCTATAGCAAGGTGAACTAGCTCGCGCTACAAGTTTCTAGTCCTTACCCGCCTGTACCACAGCACTCGAATACTTTTCGCCTCACCACTCGTGATGGACGCCATATTCTCTTCCAGACAACTGAGGAGAGAGAGATGGATGGATGGATATCTCGTATTAACTATGCGAGTGCCTTCAAGACCACGGGGATCCGCATGCGATCGCTTGGAATGACAAGCAAAGCTCTCGAACTCACCGGAGTAGCTGCTGCCACGTCACATCTTCATGACCTGCACCTTCCTGATCTGGGTCAAACAAGGGTGCGGACATGGGATCACCGTAATCCCTCTGAACTGATGGACGAACCTCCTGGTGATGGTGGGTCGCACGATGGATACACTGCGGACACATATGGCCGCAAGAGTGAATTGGCGGATCTATCCGCACCCGAGATCGAGGGAGCGTCACAATTCAAGGAGACCTTTGATACAGTGAAAGCAGAATTGGCCGCTGGACGCACCAGCACCGGAGACCTTCCAGTCGTGGAGAAGGCATACCCGGTTAGCGCAGAACCTCCTCGTCTTGCCTCCAGATCCCATATGGTACACATACGGGTGAAGGATCTGGAGAACCGCATTTGCGCCGCCAATGCGCAGATCGATTCTAGCATGCACATCGCGAGAAACATTGCAATTTTGGCACCATTTCAGAAGTCTACTCGAGATCGCTTGCAGGATACTATTCAGACAATGTCCAAGAAAGTACAGGCCATGCGCTTGGATGTCACCAAGCTCATCTGTCATCGCAACATTCTTCTCAATGATCTCGCTGTTGAGGAGAGGAATTTTAAACAGGCAACTTCGCTCGCTCTGCAAGCTGCCACCGAAACGTTACAGCAGCGGTACTCCGAATACACCTCACAGTCATCATTTTCTTCTCAAGAGCTTCCGCCTAAGAGTTCATTTCACGAGGAGACTTCAACGGGCTCGCAGTCCTTCGACTCATCTACTTACGAAAGAGTCCGTTCCGCGCTGGACTTTGGCCCTGATTGGCCATCGTCGGGCGGAGCGTTTGCCACACCCTCATTTTTCGGACCATCTCTCGCCACCGATTCACCAGTCACACCAGGATATGATACGAGCTGTTATCCATCCCCTGACGAAACCTCATATTTATCGTTATCCACCACCAACCAGTCCTTGCCAGAGACATCTTTGCATGAGAACCTGTTTGTAGTACCCGATTTCCCAGAGGAGCAGGCGGAGGAATGGAACAAAACCAGAGCGGCAAAGCGCGTTTCGCTGGTAAAACTACCATCGGATTTGCGAATGTCGGCCATTGCTGGCAAATCCTCCCGTTATCCCGAAGATAATAACATGTTGAAAGAGGAACCAATTACTGTTGGGGAAGTTGCTTACCGGACATGAAACGGACGCATGTTTTTCACGGCCAAGCTACATTGCGCGGTATGCACATGTTCATTTGACCCTGCTAGTGCTTGTGTACCTTGCTTCAGTTTATGGAAAGTGCCGTGTCATCATGTCATGCGACCCAACCCACATGTGAAGGAGCAGCATGTTCACAGGTACAACAAAAGAATCTGAGAGTGCTCTCAAGTTACAGTTAGTGTGTCCTTCGGGTTGTCGGTGGGCCATTTGCAGGCGCTCAGTGTCACCCAATAAATAGTGGGACCACTGCCTGAGAATCAGGTGAGTTTGCCTCTCCCGTGCAAGTCGTGACTACCATCGCGCAGACTCAAAGGGAGTTTCCCACCTTCGAGCGTTACTAAGTTACCATGACAGGCGTCCAGATTTATCGCAACATTTGCCCGCTCCTTGATTCGCTTCCGTGAGTCCAAGGAACACATGTACATAGTATCCAGGCGTGTCCACCTCGGTCTTACTAAGTTGCGAATTCCGTCAGTCAGCTACATAATGCTTTCCCGTCCACTGAAGTAGACGAAAGCGCCAAGTACGAGAGATGTCGTACGGAACTGCTAGCTCCTCATCTTCTCGCTCTATACCCCGGCCCGCTCTTCCTCCTTTCCTCCACCTGAATACACCTCGGGAGAATAATGGCTCTTCCAACCGGCCTGGAGGCTACAAGCTCACTATAAAGAGTTTCAGCCGGGCTTTTCATCATATCGCCTTTGGCACGGTCAGTCGCCTGGAGAGGGTGACCGAGGCAATTGTAGAGGACGAGAACGCGGTTTACAATACTAGGGCCTCGAATTCCATAAAGCGCAGATCATCTAGCCGCCCCGCTCCTCGACCCTCGACGTCGTCCATTATTTCTCGAACGACAGCCTCACATGTTTCCACACCACGCTCACCGAGAACGTTGATCACCTCCTTCCCTCCGTTGAATGTCTCCGACATTCCACCTCGAAGTCCTACAAATAAGTCACCATTTTCCGCTGTCTTACTCGCTGGGAAAGACCAAGAGCGTGAAGAAAACGATCCAGCACTTGCGCACTGGCATACAGAACAGTTACACCGGGCTAGGCTTGCAAAGTTGACCAGGCATCTGGGAGAGGAGATTCCTGCAGAATTGGTGCTAAGCCCTACTTTCCTATCCCCCTCGCGTCGTGGCAATCACCATAAACGCGCAAGTCTCGACCCTTCATCATTCATCCGGGAGTCACCTACTGAAGGAGTTTTGCGGCGAAGTCAAACGCTGAAGGAGAAAGGAGTCGCCCACTGCTCATTGTCAGTGACTGGAATTACCCCCAGAGTGCCAAGCACAGAGTGTGCCGCCGGTAGTGTTCGTAGTGCTGAAACTACGGTGAGATAGGAATCCAAGGTCACTGTCAATGTTGCGCGATCTCTTACTTCTTCCGTTCAGACAAATGTAGTACCCATACTTAACCGGGCACCAACCCCAAGTACCAGTCCCGAATCTTGGGGCTCAAACTCCCCGATGAATATTCCTGATGGTGGTATTCCGCACGAAAGGGTGTCGGTGGACACGTATTCGGACAGTCTTCCCTCGCACCCTTCTCGATCATCCGTCGAGGCTCCCAGCGAGGTCTCCCCATTGTCCTCCCGTGCTTCTCGTGTCCCACCAAAGTCCAGGATGCTTCCCCGACGACCTGTGACGGCAGACGCGAGTCGGCGGGTAGAGAAATTGGCGAACTTCTTTGGCGTTGACCATGAGGATGTTGCTGAGGCCCGTGGGATCGCTCGGGAGCTCCAGTTTTCATCTACTAGTGCAGCCGGAGACCTTGCTATCGGCGTCCGTGCCCCAAAGTCACACCTGGAGGTCGAGGTGAAAGTCAGCAAACCAACTCGATTTTGGAACGGTAGGATGTCGACAAGACATGTACATCCAGATGATGTGATGGACAGGCTCAGAATGATGAAAGCGTCTTAGGACCTTTCAGTACGATATACTTACAAGTTGTACACTACAAGGATAGATACTTTATTGCTTGATGTATTCTTGTATTAGTCATCATGATGTATTGGCACTTCGACCCTAACCCTAGTAGTTTCAAACCTAAACCTAACCCGATCCTTGGGTTCTACCAAGAAACAAGAAACAAGAAATAAGGTCTACAAAGATTATGGTGAGTAGTCCTTCTTGGTGGTAAAGTGGTTTAAAAACCTCACAGTATTTACCAGCCAATTTTCCAAGATGAGAACGGTTTAGCGGTCAAGTTTTTCATACAGAAGGACATCCCTCAAGAAACACAAGCCGAGTTATGCGAAACTATCACTGTGAGTGGGCTTCCGAGTCGGCATCGGACTTAAGCAAAGAATTAACGTGTAGCTCAGTCTCTCGGTGGACGCGTGGAGGGAAAGGTGCCAAGGCAAGGCTACGTTCTAACCCAGCCCGGCACTCCAGAAGAGGAGCGCCTTCGCCTCTGTTGGATCAGCCCAGATCGCCCCGAACGTTATTTCGTGCCCTGCACCTACGTTGATGCTTGCAAGATTGCAGGAATGTTGCTGAAACAGATATTTGTTGAGAATGGAGGTCCCATCAAGATGCACATACACCCTAGCATCGCAAATGTAAATGCACGCGCAGCACTCAGCCAGCGCATCATGGTGAGTTGGGTGGCCATAGTTCAATGCTTTAGTGGACTTATTGGTGACCCAAGCATTCCGGAGGAGACCCTACTGCATCCCCTCAGTCTGCTCGTGTCATCCTTGCAGACCCAAACACAGAAGTTTTCCAGCATCTCGTCAAGTCATATCAAGGCGTCCCAGACAAGTATATTGAATCTTACTTGTGGGTCAAGAAATGCGTGGAGAAAGGTGCACTTGTTTATACGCCGCTTGTGTATAAGAACCCAGGTGGCCGACGTCCAGGAGAAGAGTGGGTTTTCATTACCTCCATCAGCCCCAAGCGGTGCTCACTCACATTCAGACGAACTCAATTTACTGAAGAGGACGAAGAACGTCTATGCCAGTGGATCGCTACTAAAATTCCTTACAAAGAAACTGGGGGGAGAACTGGTAATCGTTTATACCAACAATTATGTGAGATGGTAAGTCCCAGCAATATACTTAACGATCCATATCTGATCCCTCCAAGGCTGTTGACACAGAGTACGCATGGGTGACTCGACACACATGGCAGTCATGGCGGGAACGTTACAAGAAGAACTCGGTCCGCTTGGACAACATGATTGCTGCAATTGTGGATCAGAAAAAACCTGCTCATGGGGAGAAAGGGCAGTATGGTTACGTTCGACAGGCAGAGGAAAAAACTAGGCGTACGAGAAAAAAGCGCACAAAACCAATGGACGAATCGCTTCATGCGAAACATGCAGATGGTCAAATAACCGGGTGCATCGATGGCAACGCCAATGATCCCGTCCCGGTCATTCTCTTTGCTCCCGATCAAATCTCTAGCGACCCACGGGCTTCAATGTCGGGGATTCATGCTCGACAAAGCCTTGACGAAGAGGAAATGGCAGATGATGAAGAGAGCGAAGGATGGCGTATTCGAGTTGGTAACCAATCTCCCCCTCCATGGGGAAAACGGAAAGCGGATGACGAAGCTAGCAATGAGCCACACGCTCCAAAGAAACCGAGAGTGATGTGAGTATTTTCTAGCGAAGTTGACACCAAGCTCAAGAACCTCACATGGCTTCAAGCTCACACAATACCTTGGGGGCACCAGCTGCATTAGCATCAGGAGACAGACAGGCAGTGACCCTATTGCATTGCATTGATCAAGCGATCTATGATATAGCCAACGAATTCAGGTTCACTGTACAAGAGGTAAAAGAATTTTATGACAAGTGTGGTGAAATGGATCGCACTAGGACGCGGTTTCAGAGAATGCGACATTTACTAAACAGTGTAGAAGATAGTATTGGTGATGCCGGCGGTCTGTAGTCCAGCGGGGTGCTTGCCTACTTCTTTGCGGTTCTTACATCTATATGCAGTCCCTAATAGACCTATCATACACGCCGGACTATGGCACATCATGCTCTGCAAGTTTTATATAATTTGCTGCTCGCATAGGAGCAGAGGGGCTATCAAATGGTTTCTTGCGTCTACCAGCCAGGTCACGCGATGTGTCGTAGGAGGGAAGATTACTCACTTTTCTCCGGCAGCGACTGATGGGAATGAGGCAAAGAGGTCTGGGTGCTTGGGAAGAGGGGATTCACTGCGTGCATTCTATTAGTGAAATGGAGATGACGACGGCGATGACTGACCTAAAATAAGGATGGCGCAGAGCTTCTTCGGCACTGATGCGCTGCGCTGGATCATATGTTAACAATGACATTAAAAGGTCAATCCCAGATGTTGTCATGTACTGGAATCGCTGGCGAAATTGGTGAGCGTGTGGGGCAGGAAGAGTGATAGTCTTAGCGAGGGGAAGACTAGAGAATTCCGGCCAAGAGGAGCTCGTGGGAGGGCCGAGAAGCTTGAAGATCATGGAGAGGAGTTCGACCTCTCCTTGAGCCTGAAAAACAGGCTCTTTCAAGAGCAATTCAGCGAATATACATCCTACAGACCACATGTCGATAGCAGTTGAATATTTGGTAGCTCCCAAGAGAATTTCAGGAGCACTGCAGACGTATGTCAGAGAGGACAAAGACAGAAGAGATGCCACCATCAACATACCGGTACCATAAGGTCACCACTAGTTGCGTCAAACCCCCTACCCCGACGGGATCACCGTATCTTCGTGCAAGACCGAAGTCGGCGACTTTGATCATTCCGCGGTTGTTCATGAGCAAATTACTTGTCTTTAAATCACGGTGTAGGATCCAGTTGGTGTGACAGTGAGCGACAGCAGATAATAGCTGCAGCATGAGAGTTTTAATTTCCGATTGCAAGAAGGGGGATGGCATCAAGGTCAGGAGCGTCTTGAGGTCATGCTCGATGAAATCCATCACTACGTAAACTCTTGTAGTGGTTTGTGTTGATCGCAACCTCGAAAGCGACTGGACAGCTGAACTTACTGAGTCAAGGTGTCACCGACGACAACTTCGCGAATTCGAACTACATTGTCGTGCCGACAAGCCATGAGAGCACTGATCTCACGAAGTGCGGTGATCGGGAATCCATGTTTCTCCTCGTCGAGTTTGAGCTTCTTAAGGGCAACGATGTCTCCAGTCTCCTTGTCCCTGGCGCGAAATACGACGCCATAGGATCCTTCTTCTATTTGGTTGAGTCGCTCGTAACAATATACGGAACGAGACGGCCGGATTGAAGGATGAGAATTTCTGAGGGGTACGAAGGCACTATGTGTGGTAGGACGGCTTTGGCGAGGTCGCTGAGACGGAGAAGGATCCACAGACATTGGGCGGGCACTCCGAGCCAACTTTATGCGACGTTTGAGAGATTGTTGACACCTTTGTGTTTCCTCAGCGTCAGGATCCTCTTCGTCCCATTTAGATCGTCTCCGCGACGGTGTGGACGTCTTGTAGTCTGGAGTCTGCATTCAAAGAGGTAAGTAGGATCGTTGTAGCAAGTTGAAGTCACGTGGAGTGGTTAACAACCTACTTTCATCATCATGGACAACATGATCAGGGATCCAGAGCTAGCCTTTGAAATGGTCGGGCTGCTCATGCAAGAGCTCAAGGTGGTTCGAGCTCAATTTCGCGAATCTGAAAGGGTACGTCTGCTCTGCGATTTCCTCAGGTCCAAGCTCACTACTTCTACCATCTTTCAGAGAAACTCCACTCCGAACATGGGTGGCCATTCGAATGACTTCACCCATGAGAGGGAGCAGGAGCTAATCGCTGAGAATGAAACTCTCAAAGCAGACAACGCTGTCCTCCAAGAGAGGTTAGCAAGGCTTCAGGAAGGGTTTATACAATCATCCTCCATAAAGTCAGAGGAAGATTTACCTACCCCCTTACGATGTACAGAGGTGGTGACTCCCGCAGCAGCTTGTCCACCACGGACGACTAATAAGTCTCTCTTTAGCCAACGTCTCACACGAGTGGAGAATTTGCCAGACTAGTTGCTGAAAACGAAGATCTCATCCGTGAAAAGGTGGGGTTTTTAAAAACAAATCGCGCCTACATGTTCATCGCGAGCAGAAGGAAGCTTTACAGGAAAAGTTGTCAAGTCTCCAGGAGAAGTACAAACGCTCGAAGGCTAAAAATCATGAATACGGCGAGGCACGTAAACTGTGATTATACTACGATCTGCGCTGGAGCTGTAACACTGCCATGGTAGATACTAAACGAGCTTAGGGTCGCGCTCTCAAACTGTGATGAAGAGCTAGAACAGGTCAGCTTAGCACCTAATCATAAGCAACTTAATTAACAACATGACGACAGGCAAGAAAGGTGGTGGTTACTGAAGTTGATTTCAGACACCTTCTAAAAGACTTATCCTACAAACCTGTGGAGGGTCAATTAAAGTTTTTATCGATCCAAACGTACACTCGCAATGTTCACACCAAGCTTCACAAGGTAGATGCCCCACGTAGGATCCGATCAACGGTGCTTACTGCATTAAATAACAGGATGCCGTTGGCGCTTGGTACGCACTGATCTCGGAAGCGAGGCTTATTCCTCTGAATGTCTCACTAGTGAAGGACTTTACTTCATCAACTGCAACGAGGTAATTTGGTCTCCCTTCGGAATTGCGCTAGGTCTCGTTGTGAAACCAACCTTCCAATACAACCCCAAATTTCACGGTGGCGTATGGACTAAGCTCGAGGATACTTTCGATGTTGGCAAACAAGTGGATTTATGCTGTTCATCGGGCAAGTCCAACAACAGATCTCGTTACCTGGGCACATATGAACGGGTGGCAGAGCTGGGTACCATGATAATTGCATCAGAAACTTTGAAATATCTAGATCGCGACGTGCGTGCGCATTGGAATAATGTTGCTCGGAGACTGAGATGATATTTGCAGAAATTGGATTACGCTTCAGAACGTACAACACTGTTCCCAGATTTGGTGCCTCCCTCTCAGTCACAGATGATCAAAAATATGTACATGCAAGGTGTCATCAAACTTCAGTGTTTTGCGATCCGATGCGTTGGAGTTAACCACGCTTTCGCTGAAAAGTTTCCAGACACAAGTGCATCTTCCGTACCACGTAATCGGTTAGGTAATACTATCATTCCGACACCTGGAGCTAGCGTCGACGTTCGGAAGCGGAAACGGGAACCGAAATCGACGGTCCATTGGACCAGAAGCAAGAAGAGGCGAGGATCGTAGCGCGAATGGATGAATCCTTTGTGAATGTGTTTGATATTACCAGGAAACATTGACCTGTGATGTACCTGATATCACCCGATCTGTTAGACATTCCACAATCCTTCTATTGTATACTGCGAACCCCCGACCATTCAGCATGCCATAGAAGTATGAACTTTGATGTCAAGACACTTGCGTAAATTGTGTAGGGTTTCTCCGACTTCGAGGGAAGTATTACTTCTGTCGCGGCTACTTCGCTGTAGAAAAGGTTGGATACAAATGATTCCAATGGCTTTGAATAGATCCTCCAGGATCCAAGTCAGTCGTGGCCCGGTGAGTTCAATGGCAGGTTCAGAATTCATTTCCAACAACTTGACCTGAAAACCAGCCGGTTCGTGTGAGACCAGAAAGTCAGCGCCATAGAGCTCAAAGGCATTTGGTAACGGCTGTAGACGAAGATAAGAGGGCCTAAAAGAACCAGAGGGAGTGAACCATCATGCCTGGAAGTGTACTGGCTGGTCGAGCGCAGCCCTGAATGTCTCTGTGAGGGCATCAGCTATCTGCTGTTTGATCACAGTGACGTCAACGGTGTTCAACAACAGATTGTTGCTCGACTCTCCGCCACCAGACAATATATGACACCCGATCAGCTCGTCCAAAAGACGCACGTTCTCTTCCCCGCGATGAGTTTGCAAGGAGGTGTTGGTCAAATGAGGAGTGAGGGAAACGCTTAGTTCAAAGTCGGAGTGTATGGGTGCATGATAGGGTTCGGCGGAGAACAGTGCAAGGATGCGTTCATACATGAATACTGTCAGAGCGCCGGAAGCGACAACGTATGCCCGCAAATGAAACTGTCAGACATGTCATTTGAGTTGGCGAAAGCACGGAGAGAAACAAAATGACTTTGTGACCCCGTAGATTGCATGGAGGCTGAGCCGTGGTCGACGGCGGGACCTGGTTTGGATCGACAAGTAACGGAGTGGAAATGTACTCCTGTATGTGCGCTCAGTTTGGATACCCACTGCATCGACATTACCGATACCTGAAGAACGAAATGCCTAAGTTGAGAAGTCATGACAGATGTGGTTGATTCATCTGCCTCCTCCTCGTCAGGATCGCGATCAAACTCTTGGAATATATTGTATAATGCATCCTTGCTGTCAAAAAGCCTGATACCCATCCCTCTGTCGGCCATACCCGGTTTGAGGATGAACCACCGCTTGATGTCACGGCTGTTGGCGTCAAGCATGCTGCCGAGGTCCCATAGCTCATCGCTCCACATTTCATCAAGTTCATCTGCGTAGGCTATGTCGATGTCCCAAGTGGGGGGTACGGCTTTCGCGAGCAATGACCCGGGGCGTTTGACGAGATAGGATTGAATGCACCGGGCTAAGAAGTGCTTTCGGATGAAGGCCTTTCTGATCGTATAAGATGATGAAAGGACATGGTTCGGCTGAGCAGCTGTGAGGGCGTGGTCGATGCAGTCGTAGCTAGCCCATTGAATAAGGCTTGGTGGTGGTGGCGAAGGGAGAACGGGGAGAATGGAGGTTGATTGGCCAAGGGCGGCGATAGAAGTGCAGACGAGGGAGTGGGTGAGGGGAGCGCTGGGCCATGCCACGAATATGGGATGCATGATCGTGGTGACACTCAACTCTTCACTGGCATGGGTAACAACTACATCTTCTCCTTGACGCCAACCTTTACCCAAGGCCTCCTCCTCGGACAGTTCTCCATCCTCCTCATCCTCGCCCTCGTCCTCAAATACCTCTTCCTCCTCCCACAAACTGACCAATCAGAAACCCCAATTTTTCATCCATTCGCCAAGCCAGACAGTTCATCGCGAACACGTCCGCCACCGCCTGAAGCCGATATTTCCCCAAAGGACGCAGAGTCGGCCAATTGGTTCAACTTCCTTGCTCGGCAGGTCCGTGTCATGACCTGGTGGTGTAGTCTTATGTACAAGTCCTGGTCAGGTCGCCGACGTTTACCGTGCAAAACTACAAAATGGATTAGAAGGATCCGACGGAAACGAAGTCGCCCGGGCTCAAATAGAAGCGTATGCCAACAGAATGCGGCCCCGCGGTTTCCTTGTTCGCTCCACTTTCTCTTTCTCATCACCTTCCCCCTGAACTAGAGGACCCAGGATCACATTACTATCCATGCGGTTGACCTCGGAAACGCAGCTCCACTGCTGTCCAATGCCCACCTTGTGAACGGTACGGGTGAAACGAGCGCTTTAACCGTCAGTAACCTGCACTATGGAACCTTCGAGCACTGACACCCCATAGTCTGTCAAGTTTCATATGTCCTACGCCGACAACGTCTCAATATCGCTCTCCACCGCCTATCTATTCAACTACCCGATGTCGTCCTTTGCACGGCTCCCCGTCTCGCTCACAATATCTCTTGATCTGTTCGAGTCATCGGCGAGTCCGCGTTCGTCTGGACAGTCTCATCTGCTCATGGAATGTATTAGGTTACCGTTGCACCCCCGTCTCCCTTTTCATCTGAGCCTGTTTTAACCATCTCTTTCCCTTCAGAGTTCACTCTTAATTTAAAGACCACGTCTCTCATGGGTAGTCGAGCTATGCTAAAGGATGTCCCAAAGCTCCACGAACTGATAGAGCATCAAGTTCGCAGGGTTCTCACTTCCAGAGATACTTGGAAAGTAGCGCTGCCTGGTCTTGGGAACGCGCCTGGAGTCACAAAAGACGGAGAGCAATGTCGGGATACCGAATGATTTTAGTGATTACGGCCTTCTTCCACTTATATTGCCAATGGCTGATAACTCCGCTCGTCGTCCGTTGCAGAATCCGTTGTATACTACGTTCGTATTATTCCTCACCCTCACCCTCTATGGATCCTGGTACTTTGCAACACAGCACTAGCCTGTGCAAAAGGAACACTACGTATGTCCTCGTTTAGTTAGAAGCAACAATACACAAGTTCGACCGTCATGAGATTAGTGCTACCAGACGGCAGTCTAAGACAATTATTTGACGCTCGTACAGGTTTTCATACGGACATGCTGACCAAGGAAGAAGTGTAATGAGTGGTCCACGGGCTGGTGGATTCACCAAGGCAATGACATTTGCATGCAACATGATATGCATCCTACCCGACAAGTCTAAAGAGCGATATACATGACCTGCATTTCAGAAGGCGACCAGTCACTGTGATGGTCAGAACAAAGATTTCTGATACAGGTACGTAGAAATTGGGACCAGGTCTCTCGAACCAAACCTCTTTACATGTGCACTGCATTCATTTCCATTTGTGCGACGTTTCGCTGGAAGCGTACCGGAGCAGACGATCGCCTGAAACAATTGAGTGCGATGATTCGATGTGAGTACCTAGATACCAAGCTCGTCGTCTACTTCCATGGTGGCCCGATACCTTGCAGGTTTGCGACATCAATTGAATCTACCCTCGTGCTTCCAGTGAAGCGACGTTGATTTTTCACTGCGGTTTCACTCTCAACCCTACCACGACCACATCAATTGGAATTAGACAGCGTGAACATGCTCACCATTCGAGTAAAGGTTTTCCAAGGCAGGCGAGTACGTAGAAAGTCCGGGAGGTTGGGATTGTCGGACAGCAGGTTAGAAGAATCATTACATGGGTTGTGCCAATCCTTTGGCTGAATTTCAATATTGAGCCGATCGTCAGCCTGAGTGTGGCGGTGGAAGACCCCAAGGAAGTATATGATCATTTGCTCAAACGGTTAGGTGTCAAACAGTGATCTATTTACTCAAACAAAACCATGTCGTCAGCCTCGTCGAACATCGTCTTTGACGACATATTCACCATCAATGCGATCGACAAGGAGGGAAAGAAATTCGACAGAGGTACTCGTGTACCCGTGCAGTGGTTAGCAACACACTCATCCCACTGCCAGTGTCCCGACTGTATGCTCGTTCAAAAAATCATGACATGGACATGACACTAGATTACAACGTCGAACTATTCCCTCTTACCGAAGGCCAAAATTTTGCTATGGCGCTCGCTTCATCCTTGATCCCGTCCGGAGGTGACGGTGTAGAGGCAGAGGACAAGGACAGAAACATCTGGAGGCCTGATGGGAAAGGCGTGAAAGGACTGGAGGAAGAGTACGACTATGTGATGTATGGCAAGGTAAGCAAATCATGACCAGGGCGGATCTCAGTGAACGAGCCGCAACAGGTGTACAAGTTTGACGGAGGCGGAGAGATAGTGTATGGTGAGCTCTAGCATGCGTTGGACTGGGCACTTAGGCTTTGCACAGGACCGTATATGCATCGTTCGGAGGTCTGTTGCTGTCGCTGACAGGATCTTTTCGACACATGGCCGGCATCGTTCTCGGCGACCCAGTCTTCATCTTGCTCAGAAAATAAAAACGGGAGACTTGGCAATGTTTCCGCACACTGACGCAATCTTATGATATTTATGTGTCGTCAGCCAGCCATTAAGATGTGTCTGAAATGCTCTTTGGTGCGTTCAACGGGGTTCTTCAAGGTGACTTGTGTGCATGGTAGGAAAGATCCAAACGGGACTCTTGTGACCACCAATGACATTACCAACATTCTTCACCTCATCGCTACAACGCTGGTCTTGTACATATTTTCTGGGGCTACATCGTTGACAGTCAACATCGCAGCGCTCATCGAAGTCATGATCGCACCCGACTTGCAATCAGAACGTATGAATACCAATGGTATATAATGACAAAGATCGGAATACGGCATCAAGCCTCACGTGGATGGCAAGACCTTGCCTGGGTTCATGATGTTCAGCGGATCAAAGACCTGCTTGATTTTCTTCATCCACTCTATGCTGACATCACTCTTCGAGTATCGGAGTGCGCTCGTCTTCATTGATCCAATGCCATGCTCTGCAGATACAGAACCTTTGTGCGAAGCTGTGCAGCGTTTAGATGGTCGGTCCTACCAGAGGACAAAGCCAGAACGCACCAACAAGCTCATAGATGAATGGCTCGAGAGCCGCTTCCAGTTCGGGTCGGTAACCATGTTTAGCGATGACATTCAAGTGGAGGTTTCCTGCAAAGAGTGTAGGCAAGACCAATCCAATCATCTGTGGCAGAAAGGCTCACCATCACCGACGTGTCCATATCCCATCACTTTTGAGATTGCATGATCGCCGTAAAGTCCCTTTGAAATTAGGCGTTCGCGGACAGCGTCCACCACGCCTTGGAAGTCTACGAGAGGAACAGAGACGTCGTATTTGTAGGGCTTGCCTTCCTTTTGCACGCATTCTGTCAAGCCTTCCCTCAGCGCCCATAGGGAGGTGAATTGAGCCGGAGACTGTGAGAGAGTTCCCGTGTATATGAGAGGTTCATCGGCGGACATCAAACTTTCGAGTAAGTTGTTCAATTTCTGTTATTAGCAATGTGCCTTGAATTCAGCCCGCGGTCGGCTGATACAGTTGGATAAAATTACCTCCAAATCGTGTTCATGGTTCCCACCGCTCGTCTCGGCAAGGACGAAGCACTGTGCATCACCGACTTCACGTGGATCTAGGATGGGTCCCAGACCGTGTTCAAGGGCCATGTCATAGGCGGTACGGTCGATGTACTCGAAAGCGGACAAAATTTCGCCCAGTTGCCGCTTCACGGTTTGGAACAGCGGAAGGACATTCTTGAACTGAGGTAATGCCAAGAAGATATTGTTGGATGCCTGGGGTGCCGGTGGGGTGAGAATGGATACACCGGTGATTACACCGAGGGTTCCTTCCCCACCGATAAACAGTTGCTTGAGGTCGTAGCCTGAAGTAGGACTGAGGTGGCAGGGTTCGCGTTGCATAGGAGAGAGGACGCACCGGTGTTGTCCTTGCGTAAAGTGGACAGTTGGTCAAGGACGGTACCGTCTGGAAGGACGACTTCGAGACCAAGTACAGTGCCATGGAGGGAGCCATACCGCAGAAGCCGGAGGCCACCTGCATTCGTGGAAAGGTTCCCACCTATTTGACAGCTTGACAAAAGTGAGTTTGAGAAAAGGAAGAAGCGGTGTACGGACCTTCCTTTTGCCCCGAGGTCCAGTGGCATGATGTGATTGTAGGGAGCGATGTGATCGCTGAGAGATTCGAGGATGCATCCCGCGTCTGCAACCAAGATACCTAGAGAATACGCGGGGTTGCATTTCGCACGGGATATAGAGAGGGATCTGGCTAGTTACCAGATACGGGGTCAAAAGAGCGAACGGTGTTCATAGCGCCCAAGCTGAGAACGATTTCTTTTTGCAATGAGATACTGCCCCCGACGAGACCGGTGTTTCCGCCCTGTGGGACTATGCCAATGCGGCGATCAGCGCAGAATTTGACGACGTCGCTGACTTGTTGGGTCGTGCGGGGCCGCAAGACGGTGGTTGCCTGTCCGTGGTATTTTCCCATCCAGTCGACATTGTAGGGAGCGAGGTCGTCGTTTGAGTTTGAGTTTGGGGGGAGGGTGGAGAGGATCGCGTTGGGGGGGAGTATCCTTGCGAAATGAGCGAGGTCATCGCGGGTGACGGCGTTGAGGTGGGCGAATGTGTGCGCACATCTGCGACGGAGGACGAACATGGTTGGTCACGGTGTCACGTCGATGTGACGGTACCATGTGATCTACGTCGTGGGAATATTTGAGTTGGGTGGAGGACAACTCCCAGCGGACTTGTTCTGTCCCCGTCACCATGCTCGCCGTCGACCCCAACCCAGACGACGATTCAGGCCCTCCAAAGGACCCCCCCTCCAACTCAACCCAGGAGCACACAGAGGCTGCCAGCGTCCACAGCCTCCCCGTCGGCCATGTCGCTTCCCCCCACTCCCCACCTCAACGTCCATCCACCGCTCGAT